>CM077343.1:48381137-48467137 GCA_039655645.1 Ammopiptanthus mongolicus | reverse complement strand
TTTTTTGAAACAAAAAGAAGTATTTTGAACAATGAAATGGAAACTCTTAAAGAAAAACAAGTCGTTCCAATCGAAACCTCCCCATGCACTTCTTGTGAAAACAAAAAGAATGAAGTTTTTAAGTGTGATGAATGCAGCGTTTTGAAAAATGAAATCGAGGATTTGTACAACACGCTTGCAAATTTTACTATGGGAAGAGATAATCTAAATGTTCTTTTAGGAAATCAAAAAGGTACTTATGACAAAGCTGGTTTGGGCTTTCGCCCGAAAATTCATGAAAAATCTTTCAAAAAGTTCTTTTGTCCAAACAACACATCAAGTAGCCCCTTTGTCAAATGTTTTCACTGTGGTAGGAAAGGACACACTGCTTCTATTTGCAATGTTAGGAAAAATAAAGAAGTGAATCGCATAAAGACATGGGTTCCAAAGGGCGTATTACCCAAAGCTAACTCTCAAGGAACCAAAATGATTTGGGTACCAAAGGTTAAAACTTGATTCTGTGTTGTAGGTGTGCTTGAAGGCCAAGAACTCTAATTGGTATCTTGACAGTGGTTGTTCAAAGCACATTACGGGAGACAAAAACAAGTTCTCCTCTATATCATACAAAAAGGGTGGCTATGTTTTCTATGGTGACAACAATAAAGGTAGAATTCTTAGTATTGGTACTATTGGTAGAAGTCGTAATCCCATCATAGAAAATGTTTTGTATGTCGATGGCCTAAAACATAATTTACTAAGTATAAGCCAACTTTGTGATAAAGGTTTTGAGGTAGTGTTCAATTCGTCTAAATGTATGGTCATGGATTCTCATAACAAACAAACTAAATTAATTGGACAAAGAATTGGAAATATCTACATGGTTAACTTGGATGAATTACCTTCAAATGATGCATGTTGTCTTATTAGCAAAGAGGATGAAACATGGTTATGGCATAGGAGAATAGCTCACATTCACATGGATCATCTAAATAAGTTGGTTCGCAAGGACTTAGTAATTGGTCTACCAAAGATTCGTTTTGAAAAGGATAAGTTGTGTGACGCTTGTTAAAAAGGAAAACAAGTAAAGGCCTCTTTCAAATCTAAAAACGTTGTTTCAACAAATCGGCCTTTACAGCTTTTACATATGGACTTGTTTGGTCCATCTAGAACTATGAGCTTTGGTGGTAATTACTATGCGCTTGTTATTGTGGATGACTACTCTCGCTATACATGGACATTGTTTATTTCTCATAAAAATGATGCTTTTGCTGCCTTTCGGAAAATTGCTAAGGTTATTCAAAATGAAAAAGGTTTAAACATTGTATCTATCCGAAGTGATCATGGTGGTGAGTTCCAAAATGAGGCATTTGAGGCCTTTTGTACTGAAAATGGAATTGAGCATAATTTTTCCGCACCAAGAACTCCATAACAAAATGGAGTGGTGGAAAGGAAAAATCGGTCTCTTGAAGAGCTAGCGAGGACGATGCTCAATGAGACCAACCTTCCCAAGTATTTCTGGGCAGACGCGGTAAGTACTGCATGCTATGTCATGAATAGAGTCCTTATAAGACCTATTCTAAAACTAACGCCCTATGAAATTTACAAGGGAAGGAAACCCAACATCTCTCACCTTCACGTATTCGGATGTAAATGCTTTGTTTTAAATAATGGTAAAGATAACCTTGGCAAATTCGATGCTAAAGCTGATGAAGGTATCTTTCTTGGATACTCAGTTTCTAGTAAATCTTTTAGAATTTATAATAAAAGAACTATGACCATAGAAGAATCTGTGCATGTTTCTTTTGATGAGACTAACCCAAAAACTATGGTAGAAGAAAGTGTTGATGATCTTGCAGAACTTTTGGGAAATAACCACCTTGAGGAACAAATAAGTCAAGAGAAAAAGGATGAAGATCAACCACCTCTTAGTATCAATGATTCACCTCACTCAAATCTTCCAAGAGAATGGAGAACATCAAGACACCATCCTTTTGACAACATAATAGGTGATATTTCAAAAGGGGTAACAACTCGAAACTCTCTTAAACATGCATGTCATTACATGGCTTTCGTATCTCAAATTGAACCTAAAGATATTGATGATGCTATCATTGATAAACATTGGACTCTTGCCATGCAAGAAGAGTTGAACCAATTTGAAAGAAACAATGTTTGGGAACTTGTTCCCAAACCTAAGGATCAGTTAGTCATTGGGACTAAATGGGTCTTTCGTAACAAGCTTGATGAACACGGTATAATTGTTAGGAATAAAGTTAGGCTTGTCGCTAAAGGATATAATCAACAAGAGGGCATAGATTTTGATGAAACCTATGAACCAGTGGCTAGATTAGAAGCCATCCGCATGCTTCTTGCATTTGCATGCATTATGGATTTCAAACTTTTTCAAATGGATGTAAAAAGTGCTTTTCTTAATGGTTATATTCAAGAAGAAGTCTATGTGGACCAACCCCCTGGTTTTTCAAATTTCGAATTTCCTAATCATGTCTTCAAATTAAAAAAGGCTCTATATGGTTTGAAACAAGCTCCTAGAGCTTGGTATGATCGTCTAAGCAAGTTCTTACTTGAAAATGATTTTGAAAGAGGAAAAGTGGACACCACTCTTTTTATCAAAAAGAAAAAGCATGACATTTTACTTGTTCAAATTTATGTGGACGATATTATATTTGGTGCAACTAATGAATCTTTGTGTAAGGACTTTTCTAACATAATGCAAAATGAGTTTGAAATGTCAATGATGGACGAGCTCAACTACTTCCTTGGGCTTCAAATCAAGCAATCAAAAGAAGGAATATTCATAAATCAAGCAAAATATTGCAAGGAGCTACTCAAGAAATTTGGAATGAACAATGCCAAAGAAATATCCACACCAATGAGCACCTCTTGCTACCTTGATAAAGATGAGGAAAGTAAGTCGGTTGAAGTAAGTAAGTATAGAGGTATGATAGGTTCACTTCTTTATCTTACAGCAAGTCGCCCCGATATAATGTTTAGTGTTTGCATGTGTGCACGTTTTCAATCTAACCCTAAGGAATCACATCTCACAGCGGTAAAACGCATTATGAGATATCTCATTGGCACACAAAATATGGGTTTATGGTACCCTAAAGGTGCTAATTGCACTTTAATTGGGTACTCGGATTCAGATTTTGCGGGATGCAAAATGGATCGAAAAAGCACCAGTGGGACTTGTCACTTGTTAGGAAACGCATTAGTTTCTTGGCATAGTAAGAAGCAAGCCAGTGTGGCTTTGTCCATTGTCGAAGCGGAATACGTAGCGGCAGGTAGTTGTTGTGCACAAATAATTTGGATGAAGCAACAGTTAAATGACTATCGAATAAATCTTAGAACTGTTCCAATTAAATGTGACAACACAAGTGCCATAAAACTCACTAACAATCCGGTTTATCACTCTCGAACAAAGCACATTGAAATTAGGCATCACTTCATAAGAGATCATGTACAAAAAGGTGATTGCATGATTGAGTTTGTGGAAACATCTAAGCAACTCGCAGATATTTTTACTAAACCATTGCCTAAAGAAAATTTCTTCTTCATAAGAACGGAATTAGGTATTCTTAATGAATCATGCATTGAATGAAATATCTTATGTGCATCATAATATTTTTTCCCTTGTTATCCCTAACTTGTGTGTTGAAGTGTGTAAACAGGATACATGCTCTATGTGCTAAAATTCAAATTTCTTTAGCCATAATCGATTATAGCATAGGCATAATCGATTATTCACAAGTCAGAGGACCAGGAATTGATTATAGTAATCGATTACAATTGAAAGGGGGAGAAAAAGAACAAAAGTAAGACGAACCATAATCGATTAGGATAATCTATTATAAATGAAAGAACAAGGAAGGAGAATCGATTACATAATCGATTATGAAACCGATTAAAAGGTCAGTAACGTTCATTTTGGTCATTTTGGACTCTTTCTAACTTTCCTGAATATATGCCTTGCTCTTGTTTGCACTTTTCCCGCTTTTTTGATAACGCCAAAAGGGGGAGAGTTATATGATTGCATAGTTCAGGGAGAGTTTGCATGCTTTAGGGGGGAGTTGCTATTTTTAAGAAAAATAAAGCGTAGAGTATTTTATCTGTGCATTAACTCTGATTTCTTAAAATTCAAATACTCTATCTCGTCTCTAGAGCAAATCCCTCCTTGAGATGTTGGTCATCATCAAAAAGGGGGAGAATGTGAATATATGCCTTGACAGGATTAATCTAGTTTTTTTTATGATTGACAAAAGGAACCGGAAAGTCAAGTATACAAAAAGCAGAAAAGAAGATCAAGGAGATCAAGTGCTTCAAGACTGGGTTATGGGAATTTTATTTCTTGTAATCGATGTTTATTAGGATCTCTTTGTAAATGGTTCTAAAGCTCTCATATTTAAAATCAATCACACACACACATTACGTTAACTTAAAAGGCTTTTACTAAAAATAATAGAAATTTCATTATAGCTGTTAAGTTTTCAAAAGATAATGTACATAATCGATTATGCATATGTCATAATCGATTACACTCAAATCAGAGAAGTCATAATCGATTATCCTAATCGATTATGCTGTGAAAGTAAATCAGCGCGTTTTTTCTCTCAAGGGATAATCGATTATGGCCATACCATAATCGATTATGAAGCGACTGCCTTGTTTTTTAAATGGGCTTAACCTAATTCCTATGGACTTAAAAGTTTTTCTATAAATAGGAATGCCAAGGCAACTCTAAGACACACGAATCCTATTGCGCTCTGAAACTCTGTTTATTTTATTACTTACTCTCACACATTCACTTTTGATTATTTTTTGAATAGAGAGCTTTACATATCATATAGTTTGAATTGTACTTTGAGCTTCAATTTGTAATCTTTATCTGCACTACTTGAGTGCTACATTCTTCTTCTACTCCTTCTTGTTCTTGGGTGTGAATCCCTTTTTCTTTAAAGAGAAACAATATCTCTTGAACTTGAGGCTCTTGCACAAAGGGAGGTGATATCCCATTATTTTGTGTGGAGAGTGCTCTTGGTTTGTAAAGGTTTCTAGCTGCACCTGATTTAAAAGCTAGTTATTGAGTGAAAACCCTTGGTGTTTGACCTTGGGGACTGGACGTAAGCCACAAGGTATTTAGTGGCCGAACCAGGATAAATCTACGGCTCTCTCTCTCTCTATCCTTTCATTATTGTCTTCTACCTTACAGCAATTTAATTTATCGTATTTATTTTATTGCAATTTAATTTATCGCATTTACTTTATTGCAATTTAATTTACGCAATTTATTTTATTGCTATTTACTTTCTAGAATTTATTATTCAAGCAATTTACTTTATAGCGCTTCTAATTTAAGTCATTTATCTTCAAGCGCCGTAATTGCAAAAAGTTTTTTCAAAAACACATATCACCCACAATTCACCCCCCTCTTGTGTTTGAAGTCACTTGTCAACATCAACCGAGGAGGTTGAGCATTGGTAGGAGAACTGCCGCCAGAGGATGCAGGCTGAGGGTACTGCGGTCACTTGGGCCGTATTCAGGCAGAGGTTTTTAGAGAAGTACTTTCCTGTTGACATCCGTGATAAGAAGGAGATGGAATTTCTGGGGCTGAAGCAGGGTAATATGTCTATGGGAGAGTATGCAGCAAAATTTGAGGAGCTGGCAAAGTACTACACCCCATATCAGTATATGGCGGATGAGCGCTCCAAGTGTGTGAAATTTGAAGATGGACTCCGACCAGAGGTCAAACAGGTAATCAGTTACCAGGAGATCAGAGTTTTCCCTACTTTGGTTAACAAGTGCAGAATCTATAAGGATACTTACAAGTCCAGAGTGGCGAGTTACAGGAGTTCAAATAGCCAGAGAAGCAAGAAGATTGAACAGAGAGATAAAGGCAAGCAGCATCATGCTCCTACCGGTCGAGACTTCAAGCGGAGTGGTGGGAAGCCACAGTTTTCTCAGGATAGGTTCAGAGGCGGGAATTTTTATGCCTCTAGACCCATGATGTGCACCAGGTGCGGCAAATCTGACCACTTCACTACCCAGTGCAAAGAACCACAGGTTATCTGCTTCAGATGTGGCAAGCCAGGTCATATCAGCCGGAATTGTGAAGGAGCCAAGTCAGAGCCTCCTAGTGCTAACAAGAGTCAGAAGTCCCAGGCCAACCCACTGAAGACCACTGGGAGAGTCTTTACCCTTAGTGGAGCTGAGGCCTCCGAGTTCGATGACTTGATCCAATGTATGTGTTTAATTGATGGAATTCTTTTAACTGTATTGTATGATTCGGGTGCTGCACACTCGTTTATATTGCATGATAGGGTCAAGAGTTTGAAATTACCTGCATGTTACCTTTCTTGAGTATGATCTGATTGTTTCTACACCTACAAACAAACCTGTTCTCACTTCTTATGCATGCAAGGACAGTCATATTGTTATTAGTGGTAGAACTTTCATTGTTGATCTTGTATGTCTACCTTTGAAAGATCTTGATGTTATTCTTGGGCATGGACTGGTTATCTTCCAACCATGTTCTTTGGAACTGTTTTGATAAGACCTTAGTCTTTGGCACTCCTATGGAGTTTAAGGATCCAACCTTTCTTTCTGCCAACCAAGTGAAAGCTTCGATGAAAGACGAAACCCAAGTACGCATGATGTTAGCTTCCCTGGAATTAGAGAGCCCTCCTGATGTTGGAAGTGTGCTTGTTGCGCGAGATTTTCCTGAAGTATTTCCGGGGGATGTTTATAACTTACCCCCAGAGAGAGATGTTGAGTTCTCCATAGATTTAGTGCCTGGCATCGAGCCAATCTCCATAGCCCCTTATAGAATGTCTCCTCTAGAGCTAGACAAGCTGAAAGAATAGATAGAGGACCTGATGAAGAAGCAGTTTATTAGGCCTAGTGTGTCTCTATAGGGAGCACCTGTGTTGTTGGTGAAGAAGAAAGATGGCAGTATGAGGTTGTGTGTCGATTATCGGCAACTCAACAAGGTGACCATTAAGAACCGGTATCCTCTCCCTAGGATTGATGATCTCATGGACCAGTTGATAGGCGCTTGCATCTTTTCTAAGATAGATTTGAGGTCAGGGTACCATCAGATTTGGGTTAAGTCTAAGGACATCGCGAAGACAGCGTTCAGGACGCGATATGGTCACTATGAGTACTTGGTTATGCCCTTTGGTGTGACCAATGCTCCTGCTGTGTTCACGGACTACATGAACAAGACCTTTCACCCTTACTTGGATAAGTTTGTGGTGGTGTTCATAGATGACATCTTAGTGTACTCCAAGACCAAGGAGGAACATGAGGAGCACTTGAGGGTTGTTTTGCAAACCCTTAAGGAGAAGCAGTTGTATGCTAGGTTGTCTAAGTGTGAGTTCTGGTTAGAAGAGGTGAGCTTTTTAGGGCATGTCATCTCTAGGGGTGGCATAGCAGTTGACCCAGCTAAAGTCGAGTCGGTGCTCCAGTGGAAAGCGCCGAAGTCAGTGACCGAGATTAGGAGTTTCTTGGGGTGAGCCGGGTATTATAGGCGGTTTATAGAAGATTTCTCTAAGATAGCTTTACCCTTGACCTGTCTCACCAAGAAGGGACAGTTGTTTGTGTGGGACACTAAGTGTGAGGAGAGTTTCCAAACCCTTAAGGATAGGTTGATATCAGCACCAGTGTTAGTTTTTCCAGACCCTAGTGAACCTTTCGTAGTTTACTACGATGCTTCTAAGCAAGGTTTAGGTGGCGTGTTGATGCATGATGGTAAGGTAGTGGCTTACGCCTCTAGGCAATTGAAAACTCATGAGAAGAACTACCCTTCCCATGATCTAGAGTTAGGAGCTGTGGCTTTTGCCTTAAAGATTTGGAGGCATTACCTTTATGGAGCGAGGTTTGAGGTCTTTAGTGATCATAAGAGTTTGAAATATCTTTTTGACCAGAAGGAATTAAATATGAGGCAGCATAGGTGGATGGAATTCCTTAAGGATTATGATTTTGAGTTGACCTACCACCCAGGAAAGGCCAATGTAGTGGCAGATGCCCTTAGTAGGAAAGTCTTGCATGTCTCCGCTTTGATGGTTAAGGAGATGGATCTAATTGAGGAGTTTAGAGACCTTAGTTTGTCTTGTGAGGTTATTCCTAAGAGTATTAGGCTTGGAACCTTGAAGATTACCAACATTGATGGATAGAATTAGAGAGGGTCAAATGTTAGATAAGTTTCTGTTAGACCAGCGGGAATTGCTTGCTCAGGGTAGAAACCTTAGCTTCAGAGATGGGAGCGATGGGATCTTGAGGTTTGAAGATAGATTTTGTGTACCCGATGTTCCTGAGCTTAGGAAGTTGATCCTTGAGGAAGGACTTAGGAGTGGGTTAAGTGTGCACCCAGGTGCCACCAAGATGTATTAGGATCTTAAGCGCTTGTTTTGGTAGCCTAGGATGAAAAAGGAAGTGGTTGAGTTTGTGTATGCGTGCTTAGTGTGTCAGAAAGCGAAGATAGAACACCAAAAGCCTTCAGGTAAGTTGCACCCTTTGAGCATCTCAGAATGGAAGTGGGATAACATCTCTATGGATTTTGTGTCTGGACTCCCTAGGACTCCAGCTGGTTTTGAGGCTATATGGGTTGTTGTGGATAGATTGACTAAGTCTGCCCATTTCATTCCGATGAATATGGAGTATCCTTTAGAGAAATTGGCTAGGCTATACATCAGAGAGATAGTTAGGCTTCATGGTGTGCCCTCTAGCATAGTATCAGATAGAGACCCGAGGCTTACCTCTAGGTTCTAGGATAGTTTGCAGAATGCTTTAGGGACAAAGCTTAGGCTAAGTTCAGCGTATCACCCACAGACTGATGGGTAACCTGAGAGGACCATCCAGTCATTAGAGGATTTGTTGAGGGCTTGTGTGTTAGAGCAATCTGGCAGTTGGGACAAGTTTTTGCCCCTGATAGAGTTCACCTACAACAACAGCTTCCATTCCAGTGTTGGGATGGCACCTTATGAGGCTCTGTACGGGAGGAGATGTAGGACACCCTTGTATTGGAATGAACCTAGTGATAATGTGGTGTTAGGACTATAGATAGTTCAGGAGACAACAAAAAGGATAAGGATGATTCAGGAAAAGATGAGAGTGGCACAAAGTAGGCAAAAGAGCTACCATGACAAAAGGAGGAAGGCGCTCGAATTCCGGGAAGGTGATCATGTGTTCTTGAGAGTTATCCCGACAACTGGGGTTGGTGGAGTGATGAAAGCAAAGAAACTTACTCATAGATTCATTGGTCCTTTCCAAATCTTAAAGAGAGTCTGCGAAGTCGCCTACCAGATAGCCTTACCACCGTGCTTGTCCAACCTTCACAGTGTCTTTCATGTGTCCCAACTCAGAAAGTATATCCATGACCCTAGTCATATGATAGTACCCGATGAGATACTGTTGAAGGAGAACTTGACTTTTGAGGTACTACCCCTTCGAGTCGAGGATAGGAAGGTGAAGCAGTTAAGAGGCAAGGAGATTCCCTTGGTCAAAGTTATTTGGAGCGGGGCTACTGAAGAAAGTGTTACTTGGGAGCTAGAGTATGATGATGGAGGCATACCCACACCTTTTTAATCGAGGTATGTAGAAATTTCGAGGATGAAATTTTTATAAGGGGGTGGAATTGTAACACCCTGCTTTTCGTTAAATATTTTTATTTAAGTTTGTTGTTTAAATTATAATTATTGGTTAAGGGCTAAGTGGGATTTTTGGCTTAAAAAATCCCTTTCTGGAACATTGGCAAGCCCGTGCTGATTTCCAGCACGCCCATGCTGTTTTCGCGTGTCTTGTGACAAGCTGAGTCACAAGCACGGCCGTGTCGTTAGGCAGCACGGTCGTGCTGTTGTGCGAACCGCGTCTCGCTGACGCTAAGTTCGGCACGCCCGTGCCATTATTCAGCACGCCCGTGTCGATTGTGCGGACCGCGTCTCGCTGACACTGAGTTCGGCACGCCCGTGCCGAAATAGAGCACGGTCGTGCCATGTGTGAAGATTATATAATCGCACAGAAATCGAGGGTTAGCGATTTTAACCCTCATTTGGCGGCTGCTACTACCCTAGTGTGGCCAGAACTACCCTGTTTCCTATCACCATCAATCTTGGTGCGTTCTTGGAGTTTTGGAGACCTTTGGTATGCTTGTGCCAGTTGTGTAGGTAACGTTCTCCTCTTTTCTTAGTTTCTTTTCATGTTTTTGGATTAGAAACTGATTTGGTTAATGTGTTAGTCGACCAAGGCTTGGATATGGACTGAACCGCTTGGGAGGACGTGACCAGTTATTGTTTGGGGCTACCGTTTCTGCAACCTTCAAACTAGGTATGGGGAGAAGGATAGTATAATCACTAGGCAGTGGGGGTAGTGTAAGATGAGGGGTTCCTATGACCCCGAGGTTAATTGTATGCTGTTTGTTAACATGCCTGTTGCTATAATTGTTGTTACTATATGCCAATATTATATGCATTGTTGTTGTGTTGATATTTGGTGGTATGTTTATATCATGATTGTTGTTGAATTGTTGTATGATGATGAACCTGCTGCTATATCCCTAAAATTGGTTAATTAAGATTTTAATTGGTTAAATAATAAAGGGACTACTATTCCCCAAAAATATTCATAAGACATGAATTAATAAAGGGTGAGTCTTTATATTAATGGTTTAGTCATGAACCTAGGGATGAATTTTGAGAGAGTTAGGACTTTTTGGTTAAAGTGTTAACCTGTTCTTCGCTGCCCAGAACAGCACTGTCGCGCGATCAGCACAGCCGTGCTAAACTGGGAGCACGCCCGTGCTCCCAGTTGAATTCTGGGAATGACCGCGCTTTGAGCACGGCCAAGCAGCATAGGAGCATGCCCGTGCTATCGTACAGCACGCCCGTGCCACCCCTCTGGTTAGAATCTGGGGCTTACGATTACTAGGGGTTTTAACCCCAATGTTTCTGATGATGATAGAATAATATACCAAACAATTGATGAAGATAGATAACTTAATTATATAATAATTAAGACGTTGAGGAAAGATGAGTTGGTTACGTCGGTGCCCTCGGGGTTACCGCACGGCGATATAATTGGATGCCTTTAGTGGTCCAAAGTCGTCAAGGTTATTAGTATTGGATTCCTATAGTGGTCCAATGTTGTGATGTTATATTGGGTGCCTTTAGTGGCCCAATGATGAGGATGATATTCTTGGGTGCCTTTAGTGGCCCAAGTGGAGGTGGCGGTTATCCATTGTTTGTTATTGTGTTCATGCATCACATTGGAGATGTTAGTTGGGGGATGCTCAACATAGGGGAGGTCGTCCTAGAGTACGACGATCTGGCTATCCATGGTTGGTTCACCCAAGGTTTGGTGAACCGTGGCCCCCCGTGATGAGGCATCCATGGTTTGATGCGTTGGCTATCCAAGGGGTTCACCCATGGTTTGGTGAACTACTAGCGTTGATGCCTTTAGTGGCCAATGTGGATATGTAACTCCAAAGTTGTTCTTCCTGAGTTAGTTGAATCCACATGCATTGATGGAGTAGTGCAGTAGTGTTGCATTGCATCATATAGCATACTAATTGATTGATTATGTTGAGATGATGTTTATGTATCTAAGTGTATGCTTATGACTGTTGCTATGCCAGGATGTATGATCATCTTATTTCTATCTCCATGCCGTTGTGTTTACATGTTTCCTTACTCCCCATTCTTTGTTTTCTTGTTTGGCATGTTTGGTTTATGCAGAGGATGACGAGCAGCCCGGAGAGGAGTGACTCTGAGGAGCCACCACTCATAGTTAGGGTTCTTAGTATAGTTGTTTTAATGGTTTTAGTTTTCTGTTATATTCCGAGGATATTTCTGGAACGGTTGTACCAGCTCTGAATTGTGACATCGGGGTTGGGTTTATTTATGTTGATGTTTTCTTTATTATTTTAAGATTTGAATTTATATTTTCCGCGTTTGAGAACTAATTCATATGGTACCTTTTCTACCCATGAATCTTTTTAATAAAAGGTTGCATGTTTTATATTTTAATTGTTAAATATTATTATTATTATTTGTATTTAATGATTATATAACATGCGGGGTAGAAGGGTGTCACACGTATTGATCTGAGCACGGACGCGCTAAACAGCATCACTTTTTCCACGATTTCTGACACGGGCGTGCTCTCCTTGAGCACGGTCGTGCTTACTCGAGTAAGGGCGTACTCACAAGAGTAAGGGCCCGCTACATGAGCACGGACGTGCTAAAAATGCGCATGGGCGTGCTCACGAGTCAGGAAGTGAATTTTCCTCAGAAAATTACTTTTAACCAGTTTTAATTATTTTTAATCACTTTTTATTTACTCTAAGGGCTTAAAACATGCATTCTAAACCTTCCAAAAACTCTGTAATCTTGCTCATATTATTATTCCTATTTATTTTATTTTCTAGGATGTTACACACTAACCTCCCCTAAGCTTTGATTTAATTAAAAAAAACATATTATTTTCTTCTGAACTTTTCTAACTATTTGCTTTCTTCCATTTTTTGAAATTAGCGAAGCTTGGAATTTTCAATTGAAATGTAAAAGTGTCTTGTGCTTAACACACACCGTATATATATACTCGGTACAACGTTAAGTTGTATACCACGATAATTCAATTCTGCAAGATTTTGTCATGAAAAACAAGCTCTCGCAGATCATTTGTTAGTTGATATTATAGAATATTAAGAAATCTGTAATATACATATTTTTAAGCTCTTAAATTTTCACTAATCTATATACTGAAATATTTTTTAAGCTAAAATGCATTTTTCGCCCCTCATGTTTTTCAATTTGGCGAAATTCGTCCCCCTAATTTTTTTGAAGCGATTTTAGTCCCTCCAATTTTTCAATCTTGCAATAGTAATCCTTCTATCATATTTCCATCCAAAACTAATGGAAAATGTTGAGGTGGCACTCATTTTGCCACCTGTCCCACTAATGACATGCATACTTAGTAATTGATATAATTAAAATAAATAAATAATATAAAAAATATGAGCACAAAAAAATATCAAATCTTCTTGCCCACTTCCCCGTCCTCCGCTTTCCTAAGACCAAATCTGAATCCAAGAGGCAAATCGTGAAGGGCGACAACGCTCACAGTGGATAGCGACAATGGCGACGTGGAATTGTCGAGTTCATGGCACATGGAGAACAGGTCGGCGTCCGCGGTGGTGCACAACTGCAACCGTGATAGTGCAAGGTGTGTTCGTGTGGATCTGTGGTGGCAGAAGGGCGTGGGTCACGATCTGGACGCGTTGCAGCAAGTGGTGCGACGTGGAGGCAGAGGAGGTCACGCGGTGCAACTGAACGACGTGCTACGGAGGAGATCCAACAAAGGCGTGACGCACGGTGACGACTGAGTCGTGCGCGGCGGGGAGAGAGGAAGCGCGCTGGAGACACAAAGGAGCAGTGGAGCCTCCACCTTCTTCTCATTATCAACCATATCCCCATTCTCATTCCACTACTCACCTCCATTCTCCGAACCATTTTGCAATTCTTCCCTGAAGGAGGCTTATCGGGAGAACCATTACCACCGCACCGCCGCCGCCACCTGCAAGTCTTCCTTGAAGGAGGCTTATTTGGAGTACCCTAAACCATTACCACAAATTCTTGTTGTTGTTTGTCTTCATTGTAGGAATTGGAAGTGAAGCAAGAACAAGAAGAGAGTGAGAGTAAGCGTTCGTGGGATTCCTAGAAGCACTCGTCTTTGTCTTCTTCGTCCATTGTTGCTTTAGTCATTGGTTATTATCCATTCCCCATTCTCATTTCACTCAAAACTCAGCCATCAGATCACAATATCCCTCTCACTCTGTCGAGCGTGCTTGTGAGGAAGGAGGGATTGTTAATTTAGTCCCAAAACCATCTTTTAAAAATTTATAATAAATATTAAAATAAATTATTATTTTATTATTTTAAATATTATTAAATTAATTTTATTATTTAGTATTTTTTATACCAGGTGACGTAGGCACTTTTCGTTAGAAAACTAACAGGAAGTTAATGGAGAAACTAACATTGCAACATTGTCAAATTATGAGGACTGAAATCACACCAAAAAAATTAGGAAGACGAATTTCACCAAACTAAAAAACATGAGGGATTAAAAATGTATTTTAGTCTATTTTTTATAATTTTGTTATCGTACTTAAAGTAAATTATACCAAGCCGTCTCAGCTAAGCTATTAGCTTTTGCACCAACAAAGAGTAACAAATTGACTGAGAATCATACAAATTTAAAATGATTGTCATATCGATAAACTTTGCCTACAATTCATCGGGACAGATATGCTATTAGTGGGGTGGGACCATTTCACACCTACCAGTCATTAACTCATTGATATAGCACTTATCAAAAGACTCAATGGCATGTTGCAGATGATGCAAACTATTTTTTTTATTGGTTATTATGAAAGTAAAATGATGACAATACACATGCTAAGGGTCAAAACTCAAGCATTATTCCGTTTATGAGTCGCTAGAGGAGTGAAGGAAACGGTAAGATGTCAATTCTCTTATGATTACATTGGAGTTTGGAGGGGTAAAGTGAGAAGGACTATGATAGTGTTATGGATAGTGGCAACGTTTGGATTAGCTTCTAAGACAAGGAAAATAATTAAAATGGAGTAGGAAAAAGCCAAGTCAAGCTTTTTCTTTCTGAAACCTGAAGGTATTTTTTGACTGCTTCCTCTTCTCCCTACTCACACATGTTACATTTCTCTTTGCTGCTTTATTTGTCCTGTTAAAATGCATATCCTTGCTTTACTTGAAGTAAATATTTTTCCCAGATCACATTGAGGTTTGTACAATAATCAGCAAACTGTTAAGTAGCTGAGAACTCTTCGTAACATGACAAACCTCCGTGTATTGTTCTTTTTGGGATTCTTGTGGACTGAAATTCATGGCAGCTCCTCATTTACTGATCCTCAAGACGGTATGTGCTATCCCTTTTATTGATCAAAAGTGTCAGTTGTGTATGTTGCTGATTTTATCCAATATATTTCCATTTGTCCCTGTGGATGATCATTTTCTTCCAAATATATAGCCCATCCACAATTATGGTAATAAGTATTAAACTAGTTTATCCGTTTTACTAAATGTTGATTACTTCTAATATCTAAGCATGATCTATAATAAGATCTAATCCTTAAGCAAATATGGTCCCCCTTTTCTCCTTACTTGAATCATCGCTTATTATATATATTCAGTAGTTAAGTATTATTGCTGAGCTGAACCTAATATGAGTTGAATATTAGTATGAACTTATGACTATGATATGTAATTGTTTATAAATGAAGAAGTCAAAATGTTTGTTTAATGCGAAAAATAAAATGTTATAATTAGGTAATTAGATATTTTTACCCCAGGAACTGATCACTGATGCATATGTTACTGTTGTATTCTGGACCCTGAGGAAGACACTATGTGAAGAGATTAAGGCTCATATTCCACAATCCCTATTAGGAATTTTGATATCATTTATATACTTGTTGGGGAAATGTTTTTCACAACTAGTATAAGTCTGAAAAGTCCAGACCATAAAGAAATAAAATTAAAAGTGGATCGAGTGAATACAGTTAACTTCAGCTGCTGCCATATGCAAAGCATATGCCACATCTCGTGCCATTTTTGGTTTAAATCAGTATAGAAACCTGCACAAAATACAGTCACTAATCAAAATAAAATGAATCGATAACCCAGAACAACACTCATTTGTACGAGTTTTTATTTGGTACATATTTGTACGAGTTTTATTAATAAAAAATTATCATTACCCATTAAAAAATTTTTTGGTGCTCTACACATTAATTTTTTTTTTTCATTTTTAACACGTGTTTAATACTAACGTATAAATTCATGGTTACTTACTTATAATTGGTTGATAACAAGCTGTTAATGGCATATTCCTTATTAAAGATTAATCCGTAAACTATCCAATATACCTTATTAATCATAACTTTATAAGAGACAAAACCCTAAAGCACACCGACCAAAAAAATGCATTGAAATAAGTTATTTGTAATTAATATTCATATAAATTTACAAAATAATCCCTTCTAATCTTAATAAATGATCTAATAGCCTAATTGTATGAAAAGTTGATACTGTCTCGTAAATATAAATCCTATTATAAATAAGGGTAAAATTGGAAATGAGCATTTAATATTTGTCAAAATATATGCATGTCTCTTATATTTTGGATCAAAAAAAGTAGTCATTTATCTCTTATAATAAAGATAGGAGGGAGTACATTATTAATTAGGTGTGAAAAGTAGTGTAAAAAATTGGAGTTTTTCCAGAGCAATAATGGAGAAAGGGCAAAAAATATATATTAAGATGCTATTGGATATACTAGGATAGTGATATTGTAATTGGGTCATTGCCAAAGAGGCCCCATAGTTCGTTGGGAACTTTTGCATTTCTTTTAGGTTCGTTTCAGCATTACTCTCCTCCCTAAGATATATACCACATTTAAGAAAAATGCACGTTTGGGTACACAGATTAATTAAGTGTTTATTTAAAAATTTATTTTTAAATAATTTAAAAACAGCTTATTTTCGTAAGCTTTCTGCCAAGCTTATGGAAATAAGCTAAAAATAGCTTATAGGAAGATCATAAACTATTTACATAAGTTTATTGCTATAAGTTATTCTTATAAGCTCTCTATAAGTTTTTTCAAATGCATCCAAAGTTAAAGAATGAAAAACCTGCAGAAATTGGAACTCTTATCAACAAATATACTCTTTGTTTTGGTAAAAAAAGTTTAGGTGAGTTAGATACCTGGAGCTCACCAGGGTTAGGGTAAGTCTCACGGCTTAAATATCGCTTACAGAGATTACTCACCAACGATGTCCTCACATCAGCAATAACGGTATTCGAACTCATGATATGAGTGGTACCGTTAACAAACTAGACCAACCTTGATTGACATCAACAAATATACTCTGACTACATAAATACATAAGTTATATTTTAAAGGCTAAAATACCATTTTTGTCCCTTAATTTATTTTTAGTTTCAATTTGATCCCTTAACTTGTCTCTGTTAACACAAGTTAGTCCTCTCCGTCAATGACATAAACAAAAGTGACGAAAGTGCTATACGTGTTAACAACTTAAAGGACCAATTTGAAACTCATTTAAAATATAAGGGACCAATTTGAAACTCATTTAAAAGTTAAAGGACCAATTTAAAACTTGCTAACAATTTAAAGGACCAATTTGAAACTCATGTGCTTATGTTTATTGACGGAGAGAACTAACTTGTGTTAACAGAGACAGGTTAACAGAGACAGATTAAGGGACCAAATTAAAACTATTAAAAGTTAAGGGATCAAATTGAAACTAAAAAATAAGTTAAGGGACCAAAATGGTATTTTAGCCTATGTTAAAATTAACTAATCATAATTGAATAAATAATTTATAATCAGTTTAAGCAATATAATTGAAGGATAACATTTGCCACTGCAAAGAACCCAGTGCAATATGTTATGCCCTTTAATTAATGAACAAAATTTTCATAAGCATGACAGAAATCACTAGAAAGCATGGATAGTTCAAAATAATTATCATGTCTCTGTCAGACACCTATCTATATATACTTTATATATGGACAATTTCAGACACTCCTAATTATATTATACAATTTTTTACTTTAAGTTTCTGAAATTTTTTTATATTTTTTTATAGTTTAAGATTTGTACTTTTATACTATTTGTATATTAATTTTATATCTTGAATGATAGCTATATTGTGTCTCATAATTTTTGAAATTTCTCATATTTTTGGTCTCTGTATCATGCTATATGTGTGTTGTGTGTTGTGTGTCGTACGGTCGTACCCGTGTTTTCTAGGTTCTTATTGGGGTTTACAGTAAGCAGAAAGTCATGAAGCATAAAGACCTTTTTCGGTTGGTTAACATTATAATAAGTAAAACTCACTCTGCCTCTCAAACTTACAAGAAATGAAGAAAACCAAAAAGATCATTAAGTGAAGTTATTTACTACAAGGAACCGTTGGTCTAATGGTAAGCATCTCGATCCGATAAAAAGGAGAATGCAAGTTCGAATCCCGGTGACAGATACTCTAGTTGAAAAATTGCAAAAATTAAGAGTTAATTCTCTACTCTAAGCGGCATATCTCGAATGCGACTGGGGAAACAAAAGCCCTAATTAGGATGGTTCATAAAAAAAAAATTATTTACTACCATCTTGTAATTTAGTTTAGTGTATTTTTATTTATTTATGTACTCCATATATTCTGGTGCAGCTACTGTACTTCGATCTTTAAAGGATATATGGCAAAGTACACCACCCAGCTGGGACAAATCAGATGACCCTTGTGGAGCACCCTGGGAAGGAGTGACCTGCAACAAATCAAGGGTTACTTCATTGTAATTATTCCTCAATTGAAAACGTCATTGATCCTTGTGACCTTAGCATGTTAATTTCATCATTCTTTTAATCACTTTTCCAACTGCTAATTTAAGAAAAGGACTTTGTTTAGCATGTTAATTTCATCATTCTTTTAATCACTTTTCCAACTGCTAATTTAAGAAAAGGACTTTGTTTAGCATGTTAATTTCATCATTCTTTTAATCACTTTTCCAACTTCTAATTTAAGAAAAGGACTTTGTCACTTGGATTTTAAATGTAGGGGACTGTCAACCATGGGCCTTAAGGGTAAATTAAGTGGAGACATTGGCGGGCTCACGGAATTGAGATCCTTGTAAGTATGCTTTTCCGTGTCTTGTTAGAATGAAACTGAAGATAATCATTAAAGATGAATCATGTTACTAAACCAACTAGCTAAAGTGACAAGATTTCAAAAGCAGAATGCTACCACAATATTATTAATTTAGTTTATTCATAATAAAGAAGAAACAATCTTCCATGGCATGTTTTGTGCTAATTAACTAAGTCAATTTGTTTAACTGTAGGGACTTGTCATTCAACAGAGGTTTAATGGGTTCTCTCTCTCCACAATTGGGAGACCTAAGCAAGCTAAATATTCTGTAAGATTCAATAAACTTTCCAGACAATTTCCTCATCTCATCTCAACTGCAACTTATAGCTATAAAAATTGCATAAGAACTTCCCTCCTTGTTTCAGAATTTTGGCTGGTTGCAGTTTCAGTGGCAACATTCCAGATGCACTGGGAAATCTTTCAGAGCTATCTTTCCTGTAAGAATAATAATCTTGGAAGAAGCTTTTACATGAATAACAAATAAGCGACACCCCCTCCCCTTCTTTCAGAAGGTTACTTTTTGGGATGATTAATTTCATCCTACACATCATCTCATTGAATATCCAGGGCTTTAAATTCAAACAACTTCACTGGAAAAATACCTCCTTCATTGGGTAAACTCTCCAAACTTTACTGGCTTGACTTGGCAGACAATCAGTTGACGGGGCCTCTTCCAGTTTCAACCTCTACCACCCCTGGATTAGACCTCCTTTTAAAGGCTAAGCACTTGTGAGTTGTTCTTTCTTTCTTTTTTATGAATGCATTAGACTATTAGAGAGAAAGTTGAGGTAGTACCTATTACAGAAAAAATAGTAGTATCTCACCTCAGGTGGTTTGGGCATGTGGTTAGAAGACATGTAGAGGATCCCGTAAGGAGAGTAGATCAGATGGAGAGTAGCCTAGTAATTGAAGGTAGAGGGAGATCAAGAATAACTATAGGCAAAATCATTAAAAATTATTTAGCTTTAAATGGTTTGTCTATGAATATGATTTACGATAGGATATTACAGCGTAATTTTATCCATGTAGCCCGATCACCCCTAGAGGATAAAAGCTTTGTTGTTGTTGTCGTCGTTGTTGTTGACAATTATGAGTACTTTTTAGTTAGTGCAAGAAAGAATAATGTATTAGAAAGTGTGCTTTTCTTCTTTCCTTGAGTGCTAGTTGCTATATTAAGTATTATAGCAACAGTTTTGATTTCTATTTAATGCAGTCATTTCAATAAGAACAAGCTTTCAGGTTCCATTCCCCCCAAACTTTTCACCTCTGATATGGTACTCATACACATGTAAGTTGACATTTTGACAAGTATTGGTGTTTAAAAGCTTATACTCTCCAATATTGAGGTATTTTTAACTTTTTTTTTTTCGTCCTGCCAGATTATTTGATGGAAATAGTTTTACCGGGAGTGTACCTTCGACAGTAGGACTAGTTCAGACACTTGAGGTTCTGTAAGTAATTCCTCCCTTCATGTTTCATATGTTTCGTTTTATTCACTTTTTTCTTTCTTCCTTTCAATGTATCTTTACTTTTATTGTACTAAATATCTTGTTTAAATGACCTTTTTATTTTTATTCCAATTTATGGCAGTCGGCTTGATAGAAATTTCCTGACAGGAGAGGTCCCATCAAATCTCAATAACCTTACAAACATCAATGAATTGTGGGTACTTACATTTGAGATATGGACATGTTATAAAAGGATTTTATAATAACCTTAATGGAGATTTACATATACAATGTTGTTCTCTTTCAGGAATTTAGCCCACAATAATTTGACAGGTCCTTTGCCAGACTTAAGTCAAATGGATACCCTCAACTATGTGTAAGTAATTGGCATGAGTTGGTGTTTCTTCATTCCCTACTATGATTTTATCTTTCTGGTGATGCTGATCAGTCTATAATCTTGTGTAGGGATCTTAGTAACAACTCTTTTGATCCATCTGAAGCTCCAACTTGGTTCTCAACTCTTCCATCACTCACCACTCTGTAAGTCTTTACCAATTATTTTACCGAAAAGAGTTTCTCCCTTAACCACTTCCCTAAATAACATCTAACCTTACAAGGATATTTTTCTCCATAATCTATGCTGTGCTTCAAGTATTATGGAGTTTGGATCGCTGCAAGGCCCTCTTCCATCAAAACTCTTCAGCATTCCTCAGATACAGCAAGTGTAAGTCCCTTACTTTTACGTGGAAGATAAGTAGAGCTAGAAGCACTCTCAATATATTACAAACAATGAAGTGGTATTTGTCACAATTTACATCTTTTCAATTACTATCAGGAAACTAAGAAGCAATGCATTGAACAATACATTGGACATGGGTGACAGCATTTGTCCTCAATTGCAGCTTGTAGATTTGCAAGACAACCAAATTTCCTCTGTAACACTCAGTTCACAATACAAAAATACATTAATGTGAGAAAGTTTTGGCTCTTTAAGCTAATACTTCTTGTGTTCTTTCATTGGTATGGCTTTTCTGATGCAACCTCATGCATTTCATTTCAGTCTTATAGGAAATCCAGTGTGCAGTACTGCTCTCTCAAATACTAACTACTGCCAACTTCAGCAACAGCCTAAACAACCCTACTCTACCAGCTTGGCTAATTGTGGAGGCAAATCTTGTCCCCCGGATCAAAAGCTCAGCCCACAAAGTTGTGAATGTGCCTATCCATATGAAGGAATGATCTACTTCAGAGGACCCTTGTTCAGAGAACTGTCAAATGTAAATACTTTCCATTCACTTGAAATGAGCCTATGGGTGAAACTGGGTCTAACACCTGGCTCAGTTTCTTTACAAAACCCCTTCTTCAATAGTGATGATTATCTTCAAGTGCAGCTAGCACTCTTTCCTCCAACAGGGCAATATTTTAATAGGTCAGAAGTTCAAAGAGTTGGGTTTGAATTGAGTAATCAAACTTACAAGCCTCCACACGAGTTTGGACCCTATTACTTCATTGCATTTCCTTATGTTTTCCCAGGTAAACATAGAAACATGTTATGCTTAATTGCAACTTCTATGATACTGATTACAGTGATATAAAACTAAAAATGTAAATTATTTCAGATTCCCGCAGAGGAACTTCTCTTAGCAGTGGTGTTGTTATTGGGATAGCAATTGGCTGCACTTTTCTGGTTCTGAGCCTCATAGGGTTAGGAATATATGCGATTCTGCAAAAGAAGCGTGCAGAGAAAGCCATTGGATTTAGTAGACCATTTGGTAATTATACTAACCACTCATTTAAATGTCATCACTAGTTTAACTTTGAGAATCAGTGTGTACCTAACCTCCAACACTAGAAAAGCTATCAGCAACATTGCTTATACTGTGAGTCATCTGTGTTCCAGCATCCTGGGCACCAAGTGGTAAGGATAGTGGAGGTGCACCACAATTAAAGGGAGCAAGATGGTTCTCTTATGATGAACTCAAAAAGTGCACCAGTAATTTCTCTGCAAGCAGTGAGATAGGCTTTGGAGGCTATGGCAAGGTATATATATTGCCTGTGTTAACATATTTTTAGATGAAGTAAATGTTTAATAATTTCCTTTAATTGGCTTTAGGTATACAAAGGGATGCTCCCTGATGGAAAAATGGTTGCAATCAAACGAGCTCAGCAAGGATCAATGCAAGGAGGCCTAGAGTTCAAGAATGAAATTGAGTTGCTTTCAAGAGTTCACCACAAGAATCTTGTTGGCCTCGTAGGATTTTGCTTTGAACAAGGAGAACAGATGTTGGTTTATGAATTTATTTCCAATGGAACACTTAGGGAGAGTTTGTCAGGTAGCACTCGAGCTGAGCTTATTGTCTGAAGGAAAAGCAATTTTAAAATTCAGGGATGAATATTTTATTGATTAAATTTTTTAGTAAAAAAATCATTGCATTGAACAGACATAGCAGAGTCTACACGTTTTTTGCAGCTTATTTTTTTGGCATTTATTATACAACTACAAGAGAAAAGATTCAATAATACTCCTTAAACAACTAATAGAATTAATAGAATCTTCTGAATCAATGTGAGTTGCAGGGAGAACTGATATTCATCTTGACTGGAAGAGGAGACTCCGCATTGCTCTTGGCTCAGCTAGAGGACTTGCATACTTACATGAACTTGCCAACCCTCCCATAATCCACAGAGATGTGAAGTCCACTAACATTTTACTGGATGAAAATTTGACAGCAAAGGTTGCAGATTTTGGCTTGTCTAAGCTAGTATCAGACAGTGAGAAAGGGCATGTTTCTACCCAGGTTAAAGGGACATTGGTGAGCAACATTGCACAATCAACTTATGTTGTTCAGATATTCATTCTTGTGTTTGGTTAGAAGTTGAGATCTTTGTTCTGATTTGTTTCATATAACCCCAACATAGTCTTCTTTTTTTTGTACTTACAGATGCACAGAATACACCCATGACACACCTAACGTAATTGAATTACTATGTTCAAATTTGACTTGGAGTTTAATTGTTCAACTTTGCTATAAGCCTTATATTCTGATACGTAGTGCATCTCAAGAAACGAAAAAGAAAAAAAAAACAGATTGTTGTTATGATGTGAGCTCGATAGTGGTGATTTCAATGACTAATATATCTCATATTGTTACTTGAAATTGTATATGGAATTATTAGTTGCATGGAATATATCTCATATGGAATTATTACTTGAAGTTTTAGATGTAAATAGTTTGTCTATAAACATGATTCATGATCTATGAAGCACGAACACTCCTGCCTTTGGCAGTGTCCTAGTGTCGGACACGCGTCCAACACCAACACTCGTCCGACACCGACACGACACGTGTCCGACACTCATTGTCAGGTGTTCAATTAAAAAATTAATTTTTTAGGCTCTGACACTGGTTGGACACCTTGCCAACACTTCTATGTGGTTGGACACCTAAAAGGACACTCTTGAAAATTTTTTGGTTGTACATGGATAGTTTAAAGGTGAATGATATAGTTCATCTTCTTATACAATAATCTTTTTGTAAAGAAAAAAAGTGCTCAAATTATATAATGATGTTCCTTTTTATTTTTTTGAGAGACACATTATCAAAGGAAAAAATGTATTTTAGTAATGCTTAACAAATTATTTTGATATGACGAATATATAAATCTTGATTCTCAATTTAGATCTTTTAAAATGATGCTCATATTTAATTTTATTTTATTTAACACAAATATATATGTATAGCGGTGTCGTGGTGACCTATACTTTGGACATTGTCCGCGTGTTCGTGTCTGTGTCGTGTCCGGTGTCCGTATCAATGCTTCATAGTTCATGATAGTATACTATAACATCGTTTGATTTATGTAAGTCGACCTATTAGTTTGATTTCCTTTTCATTTTGGCAACAAAAACTTAATAATTGAAATGCTTAACATCTGCAGGGTTATCTGGATCCTGAATATTACATGACCCAACAACTAACTGAGAAGAGTGATGTGTACAGTTTTGGGGTAGTTATGCTTGAACTGATAACTTCCAGACAACCTATTGAGAAGGGAAAGTACATTGTTCGAGAGGTGCGCACTTTAATGAATAAGAACGATGAAGAACATTATGGCTTGAGGGAACTCATGGATCCAGTGGTTAGAAACACACCAAACCTCATAGGATTTGGGAGGTTCTTAGAGTTGACAATGCAATGTGTTGAGGATTCAGCTGCAGACCGTCCAACAATGAGTGAAGTTGTGAAAGCTCTTGAAACCATTTTACAGAATGATGGGATGAATACAAACTCTACTTCTGCATCCTCATCTGCCACCGACTTCGGAGTTTCTAAAGGTGCTATGAGACATCCTTACATTGACACTACCTTTACTAAGAAGGACAATGATAATTACAGCAATGCATTTGAATACAGCGGCGGGTACACACTTTCAGCAAAAGTTGAACCCAAATAGATACTATATATTTTGTCAGACACATCATTTTCTTTTCTTTTTCATTCTCAAACGAAAATATTAACTTGTTTTGTTTTTTTTTTTTTTTTTTTAATTTTTATATTTTTGTTTAAAAATGGAAACTACTGTATCTTTTCATTTTATGGTCAATAGTTTTATAAATTTAATTTGAATGGGCATAAAAGTCTTTCTTATTCTTATTCAATTTTGTGTTTTTTTTTAAACATATTTAATTTTGTATTATCGCTTTATACAAATTAGATTTTGCTCCCGCCTGTTGCGTGGTGGGGATTTATTGTTCTGACCAGTTTTTTTATAATGTACTTATTTTATATTTTTCTTATTTGTCATATTAAATATGCTTATAAATTGTCAAGTAGACAATAAATTGTTTTTACTCATAACTTGTAAAATATTGTTTAAACATATCACATAAAAGTATGTAAATTTTGATCGTAAACAATAACTTTGCTAACTGTTAAGTAAACTTGGAGATGATAAAAAAAAGCAATGACATCAAGTATCATATTGATTAAATTGTGAATCAACCATTGGTCCATATATGATTTACAATTTCCCCTACTGATTTTTATTTTAAGCTTCTAAACCTTAACATTTCATCAAGGATCCCATGGAGTCATGACAATTGCGCAATTTGTAAACCTTCCTTTTCATCCATAGTCGCACTGTGTTGTCCTATAAGTTTTGTTTTCTTTGAAGCTTTTCTTCTTAAGCTTTGTATCAAGATTGACTCTTCATATGAGGATGTTGTGTCTTGTGTGTTTTTTGATGTTTTTTTTCCTTCATTGGTGCTTAAGGATTGGAGCTTCATCCGATGATGTTGTGTCGACTACCTGCTTGGATGGCTTTTTTTTCAAGCTTGGTTCCTCATTGCCTGATAATGTTGTTTCTTCATCAGATGATATTTGATATGGTGAAATTTGAAATAGGCAGATGCAAACACTAGAAGGGGGAGTTGAATGGTGTTTGACAAATTTAAGCGGAATTAAAAAACTTTTTTGCAAGCACAGACGAGTGTAAGGAATAGACGAGTAAACTAAGACAGGTCAATCAAACTAATAACTCGTCTGAAGGTTTTCACAGAGAATACACAATCATGCAAGATGAAAATAGTTTGATAAACACAATTATAACCCCTTTAGTTAAATGATAGTTAAGATAAATAATCAAACTAAAGAGTTAAGGAAAAGAGAGAGATCACAAAACAGGTTTTATCCTGATTCACCCCTTAACAAATGAGGCTACGTCCAGTCCTTGGCAGCGCCAAGTTTTCTCACTATAACTGAATCAGGTTACAGGACAGACAAGTATTATTTTCATACCTAGCCTCTTCAGGCTCCAGACAAGTATTGTTTGCACACCTTGCCTCTTCAGGCTCAGACGAGTATTGTTTGAGAGAAGTTGTAAAGTAAATTACAAGTTGCAAGTTTTTCACAAGCACTCAGACGAGTGTATTAAATGTGAAGTTCTAAAAGATTGCGTAATAACTTCAAATGATTGAAGAATAAATAATGAAAGAATGAAGATATAAATGCGCAGAGTAATTGCTCTTTGAATGTTGTGTTCGTTCTCTACTTGAATCTTCAAAGTCTTCTTCATTAAATAGGCTTCAAGGTTTTAAAGCCGTTAGACACATTATTTGAAAGCTTGGCCTTTTGCAGATCTTCATTAAATGTAAAAGAGTCATTCTAGTCAGCCATTAAAGCTTTGAGAACTTCGCTTGTTCTCTATCATCAGAATGATAAAGACTTCTGATATACCTTTGGTCATAGCAGGTTTTTATACTTGCTTTTTGCCATCAGAGGGAAGACTTTCCCTTTTAGTGTAAGTTGCATTTGTACTAAGGTAAAGCACTTTGTTGTGATTTCCTTTTTAGAGACGAGACAACTTTCATCCAATATATTCTTCAACGTTAGTCACCAAACGGGTGAGTAACTTCATTAGATGGGTTGACTCTTAATAAAGAGATGACGTTAGTTGCGTAGTCTTTCAGACATGTGAGTCTTTCTTTGATCAGACGGTTGATTACTTCATTAGACGAGTTGAAGGGATTTCTTCAACGTTGGTCAACAAATTGGTGAAGACTTCATTAGACAGGTGAACTTTTAATAGTTCAGGCGAGTGAACTTTCCTTAGTTCAGACGAGTGAACTTTCCTTAGTTCCAGACGGGTGATAACACACTAAAGCTCAGTTCATATAGACACTTAGTGTTTTAATTTACACACTGAGTAGACGAGTTAACCACCACAGACGGGTTCAATTAAATCATTGAATAACTGTTTTAATCTCATCAAAACTATGGTAAATGCACATCAGATATTTTTGGAGACTCAACAATCTCCCCCTTTTTAATGATTACAAAACATGTTAAATGATTTAATGAACTTAAGAAAATTCACGTAAAGTAGACATGTATGTGTATCAGACAATTGTAACTTGATCAGACAGGTTAAACATTGTTCCATTATTTAACATACTCAGACAGATAAGCATTGATCTTTTTATCTTAGTCTTATCTTAGTATTTTCTCCCCCTTTTGTCATTATCAAAAACAATAACAAGAGACAGAGAGAAAAGAAAAGATACTAATATTTATCCATCATTGGCTGTGTATAAGGTAATTTAAAGAAAATTACAGAAAGGTACTAAAAAGAACAAAAAGAGCGTCTACTCTATCTTCCAAAATAGCTCTAGCTCTTCTTTCTCCAGCACGATCCCTGTGAGCAGCTTCTACCAAGGTTCTTAGAGATGCCACTTCAAAAAGAAAATCTTGAAGAACTCGTCTGGGCACAGGAATGTGATCAGCAGAGTCATCAGAATGCTAGGGAAGAGCATAGACAGGTGGTGCAGAGGAGATAGAGAAGGATTCAGAAATCCTAGGAAAGAAACTTAAGTGAAGATTTCTAAAGAAGATAAGAGGTAGAAAGGTGATCATATGAAAAGCATCATCAAAGGAGTTATCTTCTGGAGGCGAGGGAAAGACAGAGGACAGAATATAGCGAATAGATGGATGAAAAGGTGGGGGTAAGGGTTCAGCACATAATGAGGGAGAATCAGGGATTAACACGTCAAGATATTCCATGAAGGAATACGATCCGGTAATGAGAATGAAACAAGGTCTAGAAAGGTTAGGAAGAATAACTACAGAGTTAGGGTGGGTTATGTAACGATCAGGGTGATGAAAAAGGATAACAATAGGCTCTAATAAATAAATACCTCTACAGATATTTGTAAAGTGAGATGGAGGAGGAGGGATGGCAGAAAGGTTAGAGACACTTGCATGCATTAAATGTTGCAAGTCAGACTTGAACAAAAAGAATGAAATGCCAACTATTTTGTTAGGAGTTGAATCCCTTGAAACATGACATACATCAGACACAATTAAGAAGGATGAGGAAATAGATGAGTGATAGGAGATTTCCTGAATGGGTGAAGCCATATGTGCAGCATGAGATGAAGAGGATGAGGTTGAAGATGAATAATCTCCAAGGGTAGATTTTTCTGACATTCTAAGCTTCTTGACTCGTCTAGGAGCCTAAAAGACAGCAGGGTGGTTAACAGGAGGAGCTTCTACAGCAGCAGCTACAACTGTTATGCTAGATCTCTTCCTTTTAGGAATAATGCCTAGACAAAAAGCTGGTTGGTCCAAGGTTTTTCCTAAAGGCTTTGTCAGCTTCTCCCCCTAAGCAGGTGCAGTCTCTTTACTAGAGACAGTCTCACTCAGCACAGTTTTGGAAGGGGTAATTTCCAAATCCTCCACAACAAGAGCTTTCTTCTTGGGAGACAGCTTCCTCATCTTGAAAGTGAGAATAGGAGCACTTTCTTCTGACCCAGTGGAAACAGTTGGGTGACTAGAAGAAAGGTGTTGGCTTTGGCTAGCAATCTTTCTAGAGGGTTTCCAAATATTTTCAGATGTAGGGGCCTCAGACTCACCTATTGATTCAGCAGGAGTTTTACCCTTCTGATCCTTAGACGCTTGATTTGAAGAGGATTGAGCAGGGGTTGAGAACCTCATTAAGGAGATAGTCTGTTTGGCTAATCTTCAGGGACAAAGATTTTGATTCTAAAGAGCTTTGTCAGAAGCATGCCATAGAGATAGGTAGGAGAACTAGGTCTCTTAATCAATGAAATGAAATGTTTGAAGATGAGGTCATTGATGTCTACCTTGATTTTGTGAATGATATGAAAGAGGGCAAAAGTATCCATCTTAGAGACATAGTCTCTGGATCCCTTTCTAGGTAGGACACATTCTTGCAAAAGCTTGAGCAAGAATCTGCATTTGGGAACAAGGGTTATGGATTTAAGGTTTGGAGGGTTAGGGTTACCATAAAGGGCGATGTTGATGTCACTCTGGCTTAAGGAGTTTTCCCAGTCTTCGACATAACCAACGCCATGCCTAGGGCATCCAGTTGCGATTTCCAGAGTATGGAGGGAGAAGGAGAAGCATTGGTTGTGAACACGCGCTTGAATCTCTGTGGGAAAGCCACTTGGAGAGCGAATGATGACTGCATTGGGCCAGAAGTCAGTATCGAACTTTGGGTGCACAAGCTCCTTCATGTTGAAGAACGGAGTCCAGTTGAAATAGTTGAGTTCTTCAAACACATCCATACCCAACCGACTTAGAGCCGTAAGATCAACTAGTTGCCCAGGGATGATCTTTTTAACAGTTTCAACATCTAGGTTGTATTGCTTAGCAATGACAGCAGCGGAGAGTTTCTTTTTGGGTGCCATTATAGAGAAGTTAGGGTTAGAGAAGTTTGGGAGTCAGAGAGAGAGAGAGAGGAAGATGAAACGAGAGTGAAATGAAAAGAGAGTGATTTGAAAACGTACGGATGGAGATTTTAGAATGAATGGTTCAGATTTAAAATAAAACAAAATCAGCCATGTACACATTTTGCTCAGATAATAAAACGTCATGGAAGGATAATAACCATTTATAAAAATTATTTCAAAAAAGAGTATGACTCATAGGGTCAGACGGTTAATCACAGATGGGTAACGCAAAGCTCATTAGACAAGTTATTCAACAAAACAGTGTAAATTCAAGTTATCTCTTATATACTTAAACCTATCCTCAGCTAATGGTTTTGTAAAGATATCAGCCCATTGATTTTCAGTTTTAACAAACTTAACATCAAATACACCTTTTTGAACATAATCTCTTATGAAGTGATGTTTGATTTCTATGAGCTTAGCCTTAGAATGTTGTATGGGGTTTCTAGTTAAGCAAATAGCACTTGAATTATCACACCAGACAAATATATTATGCTCAAATATAGAGTAGTCTTCGAGTTGATGTTTTACCCATAAAAGCTGTGAGCAGCAACTTGCAGCAGAGACATATTTTGCTTCTACAGTTGTGAGAGCAATAGTCGTCTGTCTTTTACTTGACCAAGAGACTAAGTTTGATCCAATGAAGTGACATCCTCCACTGGTGCTTTTCCTTTCAATTCTATCTCCAGCAAAGTCAGCATCACAAAAACCAACTAATCTGTAATCTTGTGTTCTTAAGTACATTAAACCAAGATTAGTAGTTCCAAGCAAATATTTAAATATTCTTTTAACAGCCTTAAGATGAGATTCTTTGGGATCAGATTGGAATCTAGCACACATACAGACACTAAACTGAATATCAGGTCTGCTAGATGTTAAATAAAGAAGAGATCCAATCATATCTCTGTAGACAGTTGTGTCTACCTTTTTACCTTCCTCATCTTTGCTTAGATTAGCATAGGTTGCATGGGAGTTTTCATGACCTTTGAGCTATCCATTTTGTACTTCTTTAGAATTTCCTTGATGTACTTTTGTTTATGGATGTAAATACCATCACTCGTATGCTTGATTTGCAGGCCAAGGAAGAACTTCAATTCTCCCATCATGCTCATTTCAAATTCTGCTTGCATTAGCTTAGAGAATTCCTTGCATAATTTTTCATTAGTAGCTCCAAAAATAAAATCATTAACATATATCTGAACTACTATGAAGTTATTTTTTGAGCATTTCTTAAACAGGGTTGTATCAACCTTTCCTCTTATAAAGCCATTATTCATAAGAAAAGAACTAAGTCTATCATACCATGCTCTAGGCGCTTGTTTTAAACCATATAAAGCTTGTTTAAGTTTAAAAACATGATTTGGTTTTTCATTATCTTCAAAGCCAGAAGGTTGTTTAACATAAACTTCTTCAATTATTCCATTTAAAAAAGCATTTTTTACATCCATTTGAAATAAAGTGATTTGATGTTATGCAACATATGATATGAGTATGCGAATAGCTTCTATTCTAGCTACAGGTGCAAAAGTCTCAGTATACTCAATACCTTCTTGTTGGTTGTAGCCCTGAGCTACTAACCTTGCTTTGTTTCTGACAACTTTGCCATCTTCATCCAGCTTGTTTCTAAAACCCATCTTGTTCCAATAACAGACTTGTTTGTTGGTTTGGAGACAAGTTTCCAGACATCATTCCTTTCGAATTGATTAAGTTCCACTTGCATAGCAAGAATCCATCTTTCATCTTCAAGAGCTTCCTCAATATGCTTTTGTTCAATTTCAGATAAAAAAGCTATATTGCTTGACTCTCTTAAGACAGATCTGATTCTAACACCTTCAGAAGAACTTCCAATGATAAGATCTTTAGGATGATGAACTTTAAATTTCCAGTCTCTTTTAAGATCATCATGCTGATGTTGACTTGATTGTTGACTCGTCTGCTTCACTTGTCTGACAGATTCCTCAGCTGACTCAATTTTAGATACGTCTAGTTGTTGACTCGTCTGCTGGGTAAGGTCAAGTCCTACTCTTCTAGATCTGATAGTTCCCTATCAGTCTTTAAATTATCATTGAATTTTACATGAATGGATTCCTCAACAATAGAGGTTCTAGAGTTAAAAACTCTATATGCCTTAGATATTTCAGAGTATCCAATGAACATACCTTTGTCTACCTTGGAATCAAACTTTCCAAGTTGATCCTTAGTATTTAAGATAAAGCATTCACATCCAAATGCATGGAAGTAAGATATGTTGGGTTTTCTACCTTTCCACAATTCATAAGGAGTCTTCTTTAAGATAGACCTTATAAGTATTCTATTTTGCACATAACTTGCAGTGTTTACTGCTTCAGCTCAGAAGTACTTAGGGAGATTATTTTCATTGAGCATTGACCTAGCTATCTCTTGCAGAGATCTATTCTTTCTCTCAACCACTCCATTTTGCTGTGGAGTTCTTGGTGCAGAGAAGTTGTGAGAGATTCCATTCTCTTCACAGAACAGTCTGAATTGCTCATTTTCAAATTCTCCCCCATGATCACTTCTAAGGGTAGAAATATAGAAACCTTGCTCATTTTGTACTTTCTTACAGAATACAGAGAAGGCCTTAAAAGACTCATCCTTGTGGGTTAAGAAAAGTACCCATGTAAATCTAGAATAGTCATCAATAATGACAAATCCATATTTCCTTCCAGCTAAACTGGCAACACTAACGGGTCCAAATAGATCTATGTGTAACAACTGAAGAGGTTTAGAGGTTGATACAAGGTTTTTTGATTTGAAACTTGATTTTACTTGTTTACCTCTCTGACATGCATCACATAAAACATCTTTCTTAAAACTAATATCAGGCAATCATCTCACAAGGCTATCCTTTTTCAATTTCGAAATAAGTTTTATACTAGCATGTCCTAGTTTCTTATGCCATAACCATCTTTCATTCTCTTTAGACATCAGACAGGTTACACTTTGATCTGAAAGTTCAATTAGCTCAATCTTATAAAGATTTTGCTGTCTATTAGCTGAAAAGAGGGTCTTGCCAGTCTTGTCTTTGACTATGCATTCATTTTTAGTGAAGGAGACATCAAATCCTGTTGGGGTTTCAAGAGGGATAATTTTTTAAAAACAATTTATAAAACCACTTGAGTGGAAAAATCCCTTTACGAAAGGACCACGTATTGCACATGAATCACAAGGATAAAGTGTTTACCTATTGAAGCGTTGCTTTATCGCGAACACTGTGAGCGTGCCAACAGCACCGGTGAGCCAAAAACGCTGATACTTGCGATGCTCATAACTTTCGCTCCAGACCTCGTATCGCAAAACTGAACGGCGAAGATGTAGGGCCACATGTCACGAACCTAATGTCCAAAAATCAGCCCGATCCAACGGTTAACGAATCTCAGATCGCGAGATTACGATAACTGTCCAGCCATAACCACCATAAGAAAAGGCTTCTTTATCACCAGTATTGCAAAGTAGCAATACCTGTACTCAGTCCACACGAGCAAACCAACGTCAGAGATAGTGTAGTGCTAGCTATCAGGATTGGGAGAGACACGATACACATAGAGAGAAAAGAGGGCACGCTGTCAAGGGTGTACAGCGGCCGTTATAAGTGCACTGTGTTGTGTGTTGCTTAAGTGACGTGCACAACTTACTAATAGCTGTAACTCACTTAAACTAACCCACTTGGGCCACTGTACGCTACAGGCTCAATGTTTAATTATTAATTAAATCATATTTAATTAATCAATTAAACTTATCCTTATTTAATTATCAATCAAATCATATTTAATCAGTCAATTAAATCAATCTCATTTAATTATTAATCAAATCATATTTAATCAATCAACTAAATCAATCCCATTTAATTATTAATTAAATCATATTTAATTAATCAATTAAATTAATTCTCTGAACATTTGCTCTATGTGTGTGACCCTATAGGTTCTCAATTAATTGGCAATAATATTAATTATTATTAATCATATTAATAATCAATTAATATTATAAACAATGAGCGGCATCTAGCAATACATCATTGCTACCCAATTAATTAGAATATTGGTGATACAATTAAAACCTTGTTGTAACCATATATAATGTGAAGTCAATGTCCTTTCGTCTCAATGTCTTAATTGAACACAAGGCATAAATGTGTCATCCTTGTTAAGTCCAATTATTTATTTCTTGATCTAGTAATTAACGTATGATCGTGTGGGTCCAATATCTCATATTGTCCCACCTTAGCATGGCCATGTATTTCTACGTCGCATACCATCAATAGGCCTATAGACATTACTCCTGTTATGTAGAAGGGACAAATCCTATCTGCATCACTCACATTCCTCAACATGCTTCATTGCAGACCCAATAACTATCTTTATAGTTGTCTTGTTACAGACAACGTTTAATAGTATTAAAGCCTACAACTACATATGTTAGGAATCGTAGTCACTTCAAGTCGAAGGACTACTTCACTTTGGTTACCATGAGAATCTCTTATGACACTTACATGACTATTATGCAGCATTCTCATAGCGGGTCACTCCAGTATAAATATTCCACTAATATTTATACCTATGTGAAGACTTGATATCTTATATCTATGACCCGTGAGATGTGGTCATTAGTACACTCACATAATAGTCTCAATGTATTATTATTGTCCTTATTAATAATAATACTTGACTATGGATATTTAAGAATAGTGTTCTATAATTTAATGGCATTTCACGGTCAAGTTATACTTGACGTTCCATTAAATGAACTACCTATTCTAAGGACTTTATTATGCTATAAATATGATCATAAAATATAACATAACAAATAAATGCCTTATACATATATCAAATATATGATCAAAGTAATGATACAAATGATTATCTATTCAAAATAGATTGGCCACTAGGGCTTATCCCAACAATCTCCCACTAGCACTAGAGCCAATCAGACATCAATATAGCTCCCATCGGTCTAGTGTGAGTGTCATGCTACCACTGAGCAAGGGACTCCAATGGTGGATTGTTTAGTGTTGTCATTCTGCACATCTTCACATCTCCTCTACCGATCATCTATTGAATGAGATGGAAGCATCTAAGTATATGTTTCGGATCACTGGTGAGATCAAGTTTCCTTAGCTTAGGCGATTACTCCATCATCATCGCAACGAGATCTATGGAGTTCGCAAAGTTAGGAACTTCGATTAGTTCATAAATGAACCTTCTGATCCAAACGGCCTTTAAATCTGTATTTAAGGCAACTATATACTCGGCCTCTATTATAAAATCAACAACTGTCTCATGCTTGGAACCTTTTCAAGCTCATAGTGCCACCATTAAGGCAAAACACAAAACCAGATTGCGATCTAAAGTTATCCTTATCGGTTTGGAAGCTAGCATCACTGTAATTCATTACTATGAGCTCTTCCTCACCATTTGAGATCAAGAATGAATCCTAAGTTCTTCTCAAGTACTTAAGGACATTCTTGACTTCGGTCCAGTGACCTTCACTGGGATTGGATTGGTACCTTCTCATCATGCTCGAAGCATATGAGACATTTGTTCGAGTACATATCATGGCATGCATAACAAATTCAATTGTCGAAGCATATAGAATCTTATTCATGCGTTCCCTCTACATCTGATGTAACAGGGACTATCCCTTGGACAGGCATATGCCACGTCTCATAGGCAAGATACCCCTTTTGGAACCATGCACATTTAAAGCGCCCAAGCACTTTGTCAATTTATGTACCTTTGACTAAGGCCTAACAATTTCAGCGATCTATCTCCATAGATCCTGATTCCTAATACATAGGACGTTTCGCCTAAGTCCTTCATTAAAAAATAATTCCTTAACCATGTTTTCACATTTTGTGGTGTAGGAATATTGTTTCCAAAAGTAGTATGTCATACACATACAATACGAGGAAAAATAATTATGCTCCCACTAACCTTCTTGGACACACAAGATCCATCCTCGTTCTTGATGAATCCAAATTGTCTTACAGTTTACATCAAAATGAAGATTCCAACTTCTGGAAGTTTGCTTTAATCCATAAATGGATGTTTGCAACTTGCAAAACCTTTCCAGCATTCTCTGAAGACAAAGATCTCAGGTTGTGTCATGTACACATCCTTGAGAAGATTCCTGTCAAGGAATGCTGTTTTGACATTCGTTTGCCAGATCTCATAGTCATACTATGAAGCAATAACAAGTGGGATCTGAATCAATGCAACTGGACAAAAGGTCTCATCATAGTCATACTATGAATTTGCTTGAAACCTTTCGCAATCAGTCGCTCCTTAAAGGTATTCACCTTCCCATCCATGTTAGTCTTCTTGTTGAAGACCCACTTGCACCTTATGGGTTTTACCCCTTTCAGGTGACTCAACCAAGGTCATACCCGGTTGATGTACATGGATTCTACTTCGGATCCCATGGCTCCTAGCCACTTCTCAGAATCAGGGCCAACAACGGCCTCCTGGTAAGTCATAAGCTCATCATGATCCATGAGCGGTTCATCACCTTCTTGAGTTAGGAGTATTCCATATCTCTCGGGTTGATGATGTGTCCTGTTTGACCTACGCGAGTCTTGTGTTACTTGAACTGGTGATTGGACCACAACATCTTGTGGAACCGATTCTTGTTCCATTGCAGGCGGATCAGTACTTTATGGTGCTTGGATTTATCGAAGTACTACATTCCTCCCGTTGTCTCCCTTGGAGATGTGTTCCTTCTCAAGGAATACTCTAGTTCTAGTGACAAACATTTTGTTTTCAGAAATGTTGTAGAAATAGTGTCCGTTTGCTTCCTTAGGACAACCCACAAAGATACATTTGTCACACTTGGGTCCAAGCTTATTTGAAACCAAACGTTTCTATAAACTTGACACCCTAAATCTTAATGAAAGTCATACTTGGTCACATACCAGTCCATATCTCATATGGTGTCTTTCAGCTGTCTTAGATGGAACACGGTTAGGTGTGAAAGCTGTTGTATGTAAAGCATATCCCCTGAAAGAGTCAGATAAGTCTAATTGACTCATCATAGATCGTACCATGTCCAAGAAGGTTCGATTTTCTCCTCTCGGACACACCATTCCATTATGGTCTTCTAGGAGGAGTAAGTTGAGATATAATCTCACACTCCTTCAGATAGTCATCAAACAATTGGCTTAAGTACTTGTCACCACGATCTGATTGCATGATCTTAATACTTTTCCAAAATTAGTTCTCCACTTCGTTCTTGAATTCTTTGAACATTTCAAAGATTTCTGACTTGTGTCTTACACAAATCCATCTTCACTGAAGTTATCAATAAACGAGACGAAGTACGAAAACTTGTCTTCTAGCAAACTTGTTTAGAGGCCCTCATACATCACAATGTATCATGCCAAAAGATTACCAACCCTTCCACCTTACTAGTGAATGGAGCATAGCCATCTTTCCAAACAAGTAAGATTCACAGACCTCAAACAATTCATAATTGGATGAGTCCAAGAGTCCAAATTAGTGGAGCTTGGAAATGTGTTTCTTACTTATATGGTCTAAAGATATTGCTAAAGACATAGAGGGTCCAAATCACTTGGTTTGACCCTATTCGCATTTATGTTATAGATAGGCATATCGAGATCAAGGACACAAAGTCCATATCTCACATGAATACAAGCATAGAAGACATCAGTTGAATACATGGAACAACAATTGTCCATTTATTGCAATTTAAAATTCTTTCTTGTCTATACAAGATATAGAAATGATGTTTCTATTATCAACTGGAATAAAATAACAGTTATTTACTTCCATTAATGCCCATAAGGCAAATTCAAACTCTTATGGTTAATGTAGCAACTTTTGCTCCATTTCCACTCATAGAGTAGAACTTTACCTAATGGTAAATTCAAATTCCTATAGTCAATGTAACAACTTTTGCTTCATCTCCACTCATAGGGTAGACCTTTACCTAATGGTAAATTCAAACTCCTATAGTCAATGTAGCAACTTTTGCTCCATTTCCACTCATAGAGTAGAACTTTACCTAATGGTAAATTCAAATTCCTATAGTCAATGTAACAAATTTTGCTTCATCTCCACTCATAGGGTAGACCTTTACCTAATGGTAAATTCAAACTCCTATAGTCAATGTAGCAACTTTTGCTTCATCTCTACTCATAGGGTAGACCTTTACCTATTAGTCAATGTCCTACTCCCTTTGATCCTTCACATTAATGTGAGATCCATATGCGGTATCCAATACCCATCATGTTGGAGTAGATATGTTGACTTTTATAACAAATATGCCTAAACAGGAAGTCATACTTTCTTTCTTGTCTTTTTACTCTTTCTAGTACCTCTTATGCCTTGCTAGCTCTTGTTAGAGCATCATAAGGTGCATGATCATATCATACGTCTCTATGATTGCAAGCATGAGATGTCATACCCCAATGCATCGACTTGATGCTTCTATTAAGTATCCCTTTCGACCCTTATGGCAGTAGCAACAAATTGCTTGAGAACATACAGTTCTTTTCTCGTACTTGACGACAATCCTCAAAATATGTACCAATCCAGAAAATTAATTCCGGATAACTCATCCTTCTCAAGGATGTATCGTAACAATAAAATTATAGTTGTGTTTGTAGCCATAGTTATTTAATACAGAAACATACAGAATATAAGTATCATGATTAAAACATATTTAATAGGTCTTTTATTAAATACGCTCCCACAATTTTACTCAAATCAATGACCCTCATCATTGACTCGGAAAATCCTGTGGAAAGATTTTCTAGTGGGATCAAGATCCATATTTCACCTCGTTCTGAGTCAGCTGTGGCTGATCCCCCAGAACTCAGCTATTTAGGTAGGAAACTCCTTTCCAATTACATCCAATGTAATTCTTGGACCAGTTGGGTGAATAACTCCTTATTCTAATCCATCATATGGATTAATGCCCAACCCCATGCCTCTAAGCCGTTTCAATCCTATTGAATACACTTAGCTAAGTTCAACCTAATGGTTGGCAGTAGGTTATTTCACCTTTCGCGCCTCACCGGAATATATTAAGGTGCTCAGCTGTGGCATGACCCACACTTAAATGATTCTGGCCTTGACGAGTGCCACGCATTAGGAGGCATTTAATAACTTAATTTATTGAGGGAATTTAATAATTAAGTGACCTCACCGACTTGTTTATCATATAAACGTCTCTCATAGCATACATGGCATACTAGCTTATATACATTCAAAACATATTAAGCATACAATGACATACATGCTATCATACAATTTAAATTCCAAATTTAAATCATACGTCTCATACATTTCATGCATCACATACATAAACATACAAGACATATAAAAGGTATTATGATTATGACCTCCTAATGTGTAATAATTAAAACTAATTATTACAATCTTTGACCCTCGAGCAAACTTCCAAAGTTCCTCCCGCTGGCGTCATGATTTGGTGTTGCCTCTATGTCAACCCGAACAATTTATAAAATTTAAAATAAAATGAATAAAATAAATGTCACGACATGCAGTCCGTATTTATAAAATAAATACAATAAATCACGATACGCAGGCCGTATTTATAAAATAAATACAATAAATCATGACACGCAGGCCGTATTTACTAAATAAAATAACACCACAATCTAAGGCCATAACCCCACACCTCACATTTAATAAACAATTTATTAAAAAGAAAAAACATACACGTGATTTCCAATTGATTTCAAAAAAATAAATAAATAAATTTGAAATCAAATTAATCATACACATGATCCCTAATTGATTTCAAAAATAAATAAAAATTGAAACGAATTTATTGTTAAAATATACGCTGCGCAATTTATATCATTGCGCATAGTGACCAACTTTAAACTTCAAATTGGATAATTGCGCATAGTGATATTTAGAACAAATTTTAAACATCAATTTTAAAAGGAACGTGAATTGCACAGTGAAAATTTAAAACAATTTTAAAAGTCACATGCAGAGGGATAACATGCATTCTATTGAATCACATTCAAAAGCAATAAGCATGTTATCAAACAAGGCAAACATCCTAGGATACATGACAAACTACGACCAAACGCTTTAATACCACTGTTGGGGTTTCAAGAGGGATAATTTTTTAAAAACAATTTATAAAACCTCTTGAGCGAAAAAATCCATTTACAAAAGGACCACGTATTGCACATGAACCACAAGGATAAAGTGTTTACCTCTTGAAGCGTAGCTTTACCGCGAACACTGTGAGCGCGCCAATAACCGGTGAGCCAAAAACGCTGATACTTGAGATGCTCATAACTTTTGCTCCAGATCTCGTATCGCAAAACTGAACGGTGAAGATGTAGAGAAACATGTCATGAACCTGGTGTCCAAAAATCATCCCGATCCAACGGTTAACGAATCTCGGATCGCGAGAATACGATAACTGTTTAGCCATAACCACCATAAGAAAAAGGCTTTTCTATCACCAGTACTGTAAAGTAGATATACCTCTACTCAGTCCACGCGAGCAAACCAACGTCAGAGATAGCATAGTGCTAGCTATCAGGATTGAGAGAGGCACGATACACAAAGAGAGAAAAGAGGGCACGCTGTCAAGGGCGTACAGCGGCCGTTATAAGTGCTCTGTGTTGTGTGTTGCTTAAGTGACGTGCACAACTTACTAATAGTTGTCACTCACTTAACCTAACCCACTTGGGCCACTGTACGCTACAGGCCCAATGTTTAATTATTAATTAAATCATATTTATTTAATCAATTAAACTTATCCTCATTTAATTATCAATCAAATCATATTTAATCAATCAATTAAATCAATCCCATTTAATTATTAATCAAATCAATCGCATTTAATTATTAATAAAATCATATTTAATCAATCAATTAAATCAATCTCATTTAATTATTAATTAAATCATATTTAATTAATCAATTAAATTAATTCTCTGAACATTTGCACTATGCTTGAGACTCTATGGGTTCTCAATTAATTGGCAATAATATTAATTATTATTAATCATATTAATAATCAATTAATATTATAAACAATGAGCGGCATCTAGCAATACATCATTGCTACCCAATTAATTAGAATATTGGTGATACAATTAAAACCTTGTTGTAACCATGTATAATGTGATTTCAACGTCCTTTCGTCTCAATGTCTTAATTGAACACAAGGGATAAATGTGTCATCCTTGTTAAGTCCAATTATTTATTTCTTGATCTAGTAATTAACGTATGATCGTGTGGGTCCAATATCTCATATTGTCCCACCTTAGCATGGCCATGCATTTCTACGTCACATACCATCAATAGGCCTATAAACATTACTCCTGTTATGTAGGAGGGACGAATCCTATCTACATCACTCACATTCCTCAACATATTTCATTGCAGACCCAATAACTATCTTTATAGTTGTCCTGTTATAGACAACGTTTAATAGTATTAAAGCCTACAATTACATATGTTAGGAATCGTAGTGACTTCAAGTCGAAGGACTACTTCACTATGGTTACCATGAGAATCGCTTATGACACTTACATAACTATTATGCAGCGTTCTCATAGCGGGTCATTCCAGTATAAATATTCCACTAATATTTATACCTATGTGAAGACTTGATATCTTATATCTATGACCGTGAGATGTGGTCATCGGTACACTCACATAATAGTCTCAATGTATTATTATTGTCCTTATTAATAATAATACTTGACTATGGATATTTAAGAATAGTGTTCTATAATTTAATGGCATTTCACGGTCAAGTCATACTTGACGTTCCATTAAATGAACTACCTATTCTAAGGACTTTATTATGCTATAAATATGACCATAAAATATAACATAACAAATAAATGCCTTATACATATATCAAATATATGATCAAAGTCATGATACAAATGATTATCTATTCAAAATAGATTGGCCACTAGGGCTTACCCCAACAAATCCACCATCACATAATTGACTTATGCTATGTAAATTGTGTCGTAGTCCTTCAACCATAAGCACATTAGAGATTGAGGGAAAATGAGGTTTACCACCAATTGTACCAACGTCAATTACTGTTCCTTTTTGGTTGCCTCCAAAGGCAACATATCCACCATTTTTAGACTGGAGGTCTTGGAACATAGACCTTTCTCCTGTCATATGTCGCGAGCAGCCACTGTCCAGGTACCAGCAGAGGCTTCTGCTTTGTCCTATTAAAGATATCTGCAACAGAAATTATTTTATCTTTAGGTACCCATATTTTTCTGGGTCTTTTTCTGTTAGTTCTAGGAGTCTGTGAAGACTTCCTCTTCTTCTTGTGAAGACATTTAGACATAACATGTCCAGCTTTTCCACAGAAGTTACAAATGGGTCAAATTCTAGCTGGAGTGGGTTTAATATAGACAGTTGAGGTTTTTGTTGATACTTTATGATCAGCTTGATGATCATATCTAATGCCTTCTTTGTTAAGAGAGTGTCTCTGACATCCAAGCAGTTTTGTCAGATTATCTGTGCCATTAACAAATCTAGAAAGATCAGAAGTGAGCTCCTTCACTTTCTGTTGAAGTTTGACAACTTCTTCAGAATGTGATGTTTCACTTGAGATTGAAGCTTCATTAGACTTTTCAGTCCTCAGCTGGCTATTCTCTTTGGCTAGCATCTCACACTCCTGAGATTTTTGTTTATGCTCACTAAGGAGCTCAACATACTCTCTTTTGAGGGATTTGAAGGCCTTAGATAAGCCTTTGGATTCCTCTACCAGCTCTTCATAAGCATCATGCAATTCCTCAAGTTCAGAATGTACCTCAGTTTCAGGTTCTGAATCTGTGTTGGCCATCAGACAGAGATTAGCTTCCTCTTCTGTCTCTTCTCTTTCAGAAGATGAACATTCAAGATCTTCCTATGTGGCTATCATTTCTTTCTTCTTCTTTCTGAAGAATTTCTTTTTAGAAGCTTTCTTTAAAAGAGGGCATTCAGGTTTGATGTGACCAGGCTTCTTGAACTCATAGCAGACAACAAGACTCATGTCTGTTGATGTGGATTCTTTGTGGAACTTTATGAAAGGCTTCTCCTTTCTGAACTTCTTCTTTCTCCAGAGCTCTTTCATCTTTCTGGTCATAAGAGAAGTCTCTTAATCACCATCAGAATCCTCATCATCAGACTTGTAACACCCCCCTCGCGGGTGCTACGTACTCGATCTGAATGCGGAAATAAAACAAGAAAATGAAACGCTGGTTGCTTTCGAAAAATACTTTAATTAAGTAGGTACATTCGAAAACGCGGTTCTAAAAATTTTCTGCATGCATAGGCAATCAATTCAAGATGAAGAAATAAATTTCACATCACACGTTGGTATTCACTGATCATAAAAACATAAGCATAACATAAAACCTGGTCTAATATATAGCATATTACAGACTTAGAAGTAATTTCAACATATGTGCAGTAATATAATATAAGACTGTAAAAAAACAATAAACTCCTAAGCTAGTCGGATAAAAGTAGCCATTGGGGTACTACCCAACGTCGGCTCCTTCAAAAGTTTCCATCGTCCGAGTCCTCACATCTCCGCGGGGACCTATGATCAACATCTGTACATGTGTTCCAAAAACACAACAAGGTGTCCAACATGTACAGGCAAAGGTGAGATACTCATATAAAGTTTATCACGATAGCCGCACAGGCGACAACAGCATAAAAACAGTTATATGAACAGGTATTTCTATAATACAACACAACGTCTCAAAAACATTCATCAGTTATAATAATGCATGAGACTTCAATATTATCTTTCTAATTCATGTACTCCAGAGGTTCTAACTTCCCAACATCGAGTGATAGGCCGTAGTAACACTCGTAACACAATTGTTCTCATGAGTCGACCTCTCTATTTAGGTCCGAACTCCAATTGTTCCAGGGTACCACATCATAACCATATCCTGAATACGCCAGTCTCTAATCGAGTTCATTCGTGTTTGGCAGCCGATTTACCACGGCACGGGGTTGCTACGCCACCGGCCACTTGTGGGATCTTGAACACAGAATGCTCCTATAGACCTAGTGGTCTTGACTGATTTTATTCTCAACTACTAGAGTTGTAGCTCGGTTTCAAATGGCACGACTGCCGGTTCATGCATGTACACAGAAATTTTTCTGTTTTCTTTGCGTTCATTCTTTCAAATGTAGAGACATAAAGTCCACGACTCATTTCAAAAAGGCATTAAGCCCACTCAAATCAAAAACACAGGACACGAAGTCTGAGTGCTCAATTCGCAAAGCACTAGCCCCGATGTCTCGGCCACTAGGTTTGGGTTCGTCTCAAAGGTTCATCATTTTTTTTTTGGTTCATTTTCTCAAAACACTTTGGAAAACAAAACATACTTTGGTTTTCTTGAAACAAAACACCCTTTTTGATCAAGAGAACATTTTTCCGTGAAAAACACCTTTCTTGAAGATAAAAACCGTTTTCCAAGGTTTCACGTCTTTTTAAACCGCTTTACTGAAATAAAATACGTTTTGCACGACTTTACACAAAACCACTTTTTCTTTTCAAGAAACATACTTTTCAAAAGAAAACTCAACTTTTCTTGAAAAGCAACACGTTTTCCAAAAAGCACTTTTTAATTTCAAAACGCGTTTTTCAAACTTTGTTTCCAATTCTGGGTCTTTTAACAATTATCGAGATATAGCCAGTCCTATGCTCAACCAGGATATATATATATATATATATCAACAGTTCAATATCAGAACAATACCAATCAAGGTATCCATGCCACAGTTATATCAAATGACCAACTATGCACAACACTTAACATCCAATCAATCGAGGATATAAGTTTACATATACACTAGTACAGAAAGCACTTTTTACATCGGTTAAAAAATACTTTTAACATCGGTTATAGTGACGACGTTAATTAAAGGGATGTTAAAAGTTTAATTTTAACATCGGTTAATAAAAAACCGGATGTTAAAAGTACACTTTAAACATCGGTTATATTAACACCCGATGTTAAAAGTGTGGTCTCAGTCAGAGATGTGCTCTGGTTAGTACACTTTTAACATCCATTGTATCTGAAACCGATGTTAAAAGTACTTATAACATCGGTTTTAGGAACACACGATGTTAAAAGTGTACTTTTAACATCGGTTATTAGAACAACCGATGTTAAAATTAAATTTTTTTTTTAAATGGTGTGTTACATTTATAGTTCTTTCCCACCCTGCATATCAATCAGTATATCATCCACAATTCAGTACACAACATAATGCCAGAAACAGATTCAAACATGTAACTCATATAGATTGCTGTTCCGGAATTACAATATTACAGTACTAGTTACACAAGTCCAAAATAATTAAACTATATTATATGAAATTACATATATACAGTGTTATAAGTGCAATAACCTAAAGTCCAAAATGTGTCACATGCAATACATACAAGTGCAAAAATCATATACAATCTACATTATGCTGCCTAGTATACTCATAAAAGAAATTAGCAAAACGATCCCTCAGGTCTTCCATCTCTTCTTTATCAAGTGGAGTTTGATCGTCAAAAGCCTGCACAAGTTTAAATAAACTCAACATTAAATCATCAACCAAAACAAAATATAATTTAACTTGTGCAAAACTTTATATTTATTACCTGTTGCCATCCGTCAATAATAGTGGCGGAGACCACGTTCAACATATGTTTCATCACGTAGTATCCACATTCCCAGCCGCCAGCTTGTCTACGAGACTACAAGACAATATGAAATTGAATATGAAGTACAGTACTAATATAATAATAATTACTGTTGTAATTTTTTTGTAAGAAATAATAAACTATTTACGAGTGGGATAATCCATTCAGGCTTTCTTTTTGACTTGGATGGCCTACTTTTGCCATCTGCACAAGCCATGCTACTTGCAACCATAGCTCTATGATTAAAAATAATAATGTCAATTATGTTCATGTAATAAAGCAAAATCAATTTGAATTACAAATTAAATTAAAGCTTACATGTCAATCGCGTCCTTCAATTCAGATGTCGGACTATAGTGCAACGAGCATAAGAAGACGATACGATGCTGGCTAGGATGAAGTATGAGCAACTGCCAATGACCACTCCTAAGTATTGTGCTAGATAAATATCTTTCTTTGTTTGACCAAGTAGCTTCAGGATGTATGTCTTCATCGCATCCCCATTAGTGCAGTAATTTCCCTGAATTACGCTTGGGTCTAAGAATCCATACGTATTCTGGTTGCCTCTTTTCATACATAAGCGATGAAGATACCTAAGATTAGAATAAAATAATGTTAAATACCTAAGACATTGAAATAAATTATAGAATTAAAATACCTAAGATGCATGTCAACAGTGTGCTTACGTGCACCACATACTCAGAACGGTATTGGCTAGCCAATTACCAGGCAGACATATGTCACCTATATCCTTCCCAGAGAAAAAAAAAAGGCTGGCAAGTCGCAAGCGCCTTCATGTTCCAAGGGAATAGCATACTCTTTATCCGGCGCATCCGCAGCAAATGCGGCCAAATGAGCTGCATTCGATCTTAGCTTTTTATAAATGTTCTAAGTAACAAAGATAAGGCATTAGTTAAGTAATGTCATTTGTAAATAAATAAGACATAAGTAATTAAATGATTAATATGAAATTAATATGCATACCTGGGATAAAGGCATCTCAACTGGCTTATGTGTATCCTCACAGCTCCCCACAGTGCTCACATGCTGAGAAGGTTGGCTCATTGGGCTTTGTTAGGAAATTTTAACCCCCCTAGATGACATCTCCTTTATGAATGATTCCATAAGCTCCGGAAACATCTCTCTTTTAAGCTCCTCCTTAATGCTTTCCCGCTCGTGGCTGCTGATTCGACTTCCAACATGGACTCGTCGTCCATGATATTGCCGAATGCCCACTAGCCCTGCAACACCCTTTACAAAGCCAGGGTGGTCATCTTTACCTAGGGCAGTGCTCAAGATATCCCTACGTCCATGTTGAACGAATGATCCTTGCGAGCTTTGTTCCACCAGCGATGTCTACAAGGGGGAAATTCACAAAATATGTGTAAGATAGTGTTTACTTAACTGTATTAATTACAAGTAGAAGTAATCTATTAATTACTTACAATCTTTTTAGTGACAATGCGTGTGGGCTCGACTTTAAAATCCCCCGATTTTGTCTTTCGGGCTTCCATCCATGTTTCATGGTATTCGGGTGGAGATGGAGGATTAACAACTATTTCTCCATTGGCTTCGGCTTCTCCATCAGCTCCACCTTCTTCTTGCTTCTTTTTGGCCTCTTCTTGCTTCTTTTTCATCTTCTCATCCATAATTTTCTGCCGAACCATACGATAGCCACCACGAGACATATGGTGTGGGTGTACATTGTTTTTCTGGATTTCCTTGGCCTTTTTCCTTTTCTCCTGTTACAAATAACACGTACTCAATTCAATTAAATAAATAAATTAGATAGGCCTATTATAAAAAATATAACGGGAAACTAACCAGAAAGGCAGGGTCTTATCAGCTCACAACAAACCTATCCCACGTCTCCTTATCATTGAAAGAGTATGTGTCAAGTGGAGATTGGTCATCTTTCTTCTCAAAAATATATCTATCGCCTAACTAGGTCTTGAATCCTGTCCACCGCTTAGCGGCAAAAGAAAGCCATTTCTTTTTACATTCAGGAGTATTCGGGACATCAAAGGTCAACTATAGTACAAAACAAAATGGAGGAAATATATTAGAGTATGATAATAATATAAGTAAATACAATTTAGATACAAATAGAGAGGATAAAAGTAAAATACCAAGATTGAAGACCAAATTTGATCCTTCACCATACTCGGTACCTGAGCCCATTCCTCAATCAGAATGCGAACCCTGTTTCGAGCTTTCAGGGCCACAAAACCGGTTAATTTGTCAGCATTCGGCCCTATGGCCCCCCTATATGAATCAAACTCAACCGGAAGCCTCTGATCACTGCAACGACTCAGGGCCAACGATCGTAACTTTGTGGCTGCTCTACCCCTTTTTTTGCGGCGTGCACCACCTGACCCGCTATGTGAAGGAGAAGGAGGAATGCCTGCTGGATCAGTCATGGATGCCTATTTAGACAAAAAGTAATAAATTAGGTTAGTATATAAGAATGGATAAATAAAAAAAAGTCTACTATAACATGGATAAAAAAAGCCTACTTTAACATGGATAAATAAAAATAAGTCTGACTTAACATGGAGAAATAAAAATAAGTCTACTTTAACATGGATAAATAAAAAAAGAATACTTTAATTTAAACATAACTTACACTATGGTCAAGTTTAGATCAATATGCCTTCATGATGATCATCACGAGTGGCAAGTACTTTTCCTCGACGAAAATAGGCATCTGTGTTGAGAAAGAAGGAGTTTCTGGAATATCAAGAGTTGAATCTTGATTTTCATGGATACCATTATGCATGCTTTTTCCTTGGAGAACAACTGACCACCTTTTGATAGAAGGATCATTGATATAAAACACTTGTTTTGCTTGGGAAGCCATGATGAAAGGCTCTTCCGTGTGACCTACTTTGTCAAGGTCTACCAATGTAAATCCTAATTCTTCAGTTTGCACACCACTGTTACTGTCAGCCCACTTACACTTAAAAACAGGCACTTGAAATTTAGTGTAATCGACCTCCCAAATCTCTTCAATGACTCCAAAGTAAGATTTCGATGCCATAATGGGATTTGTATCTTTTGAACTAGAGAAGTGCATCGACTCAGATACGATCATAACCCCACTGTTTTGCATGGTACTCTTGTCATCTTGGGACTTTGTATAAAAGGAAAACATATTGATATCATATCCACTCCAATATATGACTTCAAGACGTGGCCCCTGTGCTAGCCATTGTAATGTATCGGAAGCAGTACGATCATTTGTAATTTTTTCTTTAAACCAGGCTACGAAAGTCTTGTTATGATGGTTCAACAGCCATTTTTCGTTCCTTCTAGGGTTTTCTTCCTTGACCTCTTGTTTGTGAGCACATAAGTAAGGTGCAACCTCATCAGTGTTATTCAAAATGTGCAAATGGGCTTGAAACACTTCCTCCCGAGCCTTGCTATTAACCTTTATACCTCGTGTACCTTTACCGGCACATCTTCCCTCATGATGAGGCTTAGGAATCCCTATAGCCTCCACTTCTGAAAGGTAGTCTTGACAAAACTCAATAGCTTCTTCTGCAACGTACCTTTGAACAATAGATGCTTCAGGGCGGTGTGGATTCTTCACATACCCTTTCAAGATCTTCATGTATCGCTTAACTGGGTACATCCACCTTAAATAAACGGGGCCACATAATCTAATCTCCCTCACTAGATGAACAATTAAGTGAACCATGATGTCGAAAAATGAAGGAGGAAAATACATCTCCAATTGGCACAAGATTATAGCAGCCTCATCTTCCAACTCATCCAACTTTTGGGGGTCAATGACTTTGCTACATATAGCATTGAAGAATGAGCATAACCTAGTTATGACATGTCTAACATTTTTAGGAGCAATACCACGAATAGCCACTGGTAGTAGTTGTTGCATCAAGACGTGGCAATCATGAGACTTTAAGCCAACCAATTTTAGATCATTTGAGACGAGTCTCTTGACATTTGAAGAGTAACCCTGTGGCACTTTGACGCCCCGTAGACACTCACAATAACTTGTTCTCTCTTTTTTTTGACAAGGTATGACATGCTGGAGGCATATATGTCTGCTTACCATCCTTTGGTTGTGGACCTAATTGCTCTCGTATACCCATCGCAACTAGATCTAGACGAGCATTCACACCGTCCTTTGTCTTACCCTGAATGTTGAGAAGCGTTCCAATTAGACTATCACATACATTTTTATCCACATGCATGACATCAATACAATGTCGGACATCAAGTTTGCACCAGTATGGAAGATCAAAGAAGATCGACCTCTTCTTCCATATGTTTTTCTCAATAGCCTTCTTTTGAGCCTTTCCGAACATAACATTAATGTCCTTCACCCTTTGATAAACTTTCTCTCCATTAAAGGCCGTCGGAGCAATTCCATTCTCTTGGAATCCATTGAAAGCTTTTTTCAATCTACGATATAGGTGATCACGTCTGAGAAATCTCCGATGCCCAAGGTAAACTGTCTTCCTTCCATGTTGCAATTGTGTGAAACATGTGCCTCCTTCACATATTAAGCATGCTTTATGCCCCTTAACACTATACCCGGACAAGTTCCCATATGCTGGAAAGTCATTGATGGTGCAAAATAACATGGCACGCATCTTGAAAGTCTCTTTGTAATGGCCATCAAACACATCAACGTCTTCCACCCACAGCTTTCTCAAGTCTTCAATCAAGGGACTTAGATAAACATCTAAGTCATTTCCTGGCTGTTTTGGGCCCTAAATCATCATAGATAACATCATGTATTTGCGCTTCATGCACAACCAAGGAGGTAGATTGTAAATTACGAGGAGAATAGGCCATGAACTATGGATACTACTTAAGGTACTATACGGATTCATTCCATCCGTAGCAAGTCCAAGCCTAAGGTTTCTTGGCTTATTTCCGAAATTCGGAAACAAACTATCAATTCTCTCCCATTGCACAGAATCAGCTGGATGGCGAAGCATTCTACCACGTTTGCTCTCATCTGCATGCCATCTAATGTTCTTTGCGTCATTTACATTAGCGAATAATCGCTTGAACCTTGGAATTATTGGAAGATACCACAACACCTTTGCAGGAGGACCCTTTGTGATCACATCACAACTAGAATCACCATCCTTCACTTTGTACCGCGATACCCCACACTTGGGGTAGTCGTGCATCCCTTCATACACACCCATGTATAGTACGCAATCATTAGGACATGCATGTATCTTCTTATACTCCATACCCATCGGACAGAGTATCTTCTTTGCCTCATAGTTACGATCTGGCAGTGTGTTGCCTTCTGGAAGCATGTTGTTCAACAACTCAAGCAATTCGGTGAAGCTTTTATCACTCCACCCATTTCTCGCCTTCACACTGAACAATTTTAAGACCGCCGACAACCTTGTATAAGTAGTGCACCCCGGATACAAAGGCGTATCCGCATCACTGCACAAAGTATCATACACACATGCTCGCTGAAATGACTCTTGTCCAATATCACGGATCATGTCCTCTAGTCGATCGTCCTCCATATCTACATCAACTTCTTCACTTTGGGACACACTTGGAATGTTTAACAAGTCTTCACCATGCCATATCCATCTTGTATAACTCTTGCAAATCCCTTCACAAATAATATGATCACGTATTTGCTTAACTTCACATTTCCTCATATTCAAACATCTAACACAAGGACAATTAAATCTTCCATTACTATCAGGAAGATTTCTTTGAGCAAATTCTAGAAACTCTTCCACTCCCTCCCGATACTCATCACTTGTGCGTTTACTAACCATCCAACTACGGTCCATATCCACGTTCTGTAGATTTACACATATTTATACAATATGAGCACAAGAGGGGAGACTCTCAAAGAGCAGTATTTGAAATTATAGGCCTAAACCTTAAGTCCTATAATAGAAACTAAACCCCTCGACTATTGATCAAACCAATCCAGATGACCTAACTTTTTAAAAGAACCTAAACCCCTTGACTATTGAGATTATAAGCAAAGCCTAAAAGTCTATGCTCAATATGTAACATCAAAGTGTTTAAGTTTAAAAAAAACTCAAAATGCATTTCATTATTTCATAAAATATTCAAATCATTAAAACAGAGACAATGCTAAACACTAACTAACAGAGAAGGATTACCAAGTAGAAGGGGAGTTGGGGCGGTTCAAATGCGGTGGTCAGTTGTAGAAGAGAGGGAGTTGGGGTGGTTCAGTTGCGATGGTTCAGTTGTAAATGGTTCTGAGCAAATATTAGCAAAAACAGTATTTACCAAATGAGGGTTTGAGCAAATAAAAATAGGGAAGAGAGAGTTACATACCTTTGCGAAGAGGAAGTTATGGTGGTGGTTCTATGGTGGCTCACGAACGGAGGAGAAGGAGGTCAGTGAAGAGAAGAGAAAAGTAGGTCGCGGGAGTGAGAACACTGTAACGTTGAAATGTATGGCGCGAGACAGAGAAGGTTTGAGAAAGTTAACGTTATACATTTTCATAACTTTTAACATCGGTTGTTAGAAAAAACCGATGTTAAAATTTATTTTAACATCGGTTATATAAAAAACCGATGTTAAAAAGTTACTTTTAACATTGGTTAACTAAGAACCGATGTTAAAAAGTTACCACCAGTAAATATGGAATGGAGGAAAGAAACTTTTAACATCGATTTTACCAGAAACGGATGTTAAATGTACATTTTAACATCAGGTTACTTATAACCGATGTTAAAAGTGTACTCCATACGCTATTTATTTACAAGTTTGCCACCGCATCTATTTTTAACATCTGTTTTTCTTTAACAGATGTTAAAAGCTTGACGTGAAAAGTCTATTTTCCACTAGTGATAAATCAAGTCTTAATTCAATCATAACCCACTAAAAAGTCATATACCATGAGGCTACCAAACTCAAAATGAACTGCCTCCCTTTACCTCACAAAAGAAGTTCAATGCAAACTCGATCGGTTCTCGGCTCCGGCTCCGGTTTCGTTCTCGTCGCCTAAAACAATTGAACACAATTCAATTCTAACAACAATTCAACATCAATAAACAACATCAAAACATAAATTTTCTTCCCCAACAAGGCATAGGGTTCAGCCATGAAAGATAAAAGGGTTAGGGATCTCATTTGGTTCCAAACTTTTGGATGGTTGGTTCATGAACTTAGTTAACACCATTTCAAGTCCTATGACTCAAAAATGTGAAACAATACTCATGGATTTTCCCCATGAAGCTCTCAGCCATATTCGGCAAATTAGGCTAGGAATTGATTTGGTTTTCCATCAATTGGATTCAAGGACACTAGGAAAGCTAAGGATGGAATCAAGAGTTAGAAATAAAAAATTTGAGCAAAAACACTATTCATCACCACTACTAGGGTTCGGCCACTTTGGGGTTTTAGAGCTAGGATGAGACTTGGATCATGAGCTCTTGGGTTTAGATAGAGGGTGATGAGGTGAGTTGAAAGAACTTGGTTTCACATCCAAAGGATTTTCCTACAATTTTCTATGGATTTTCAAACTTTCGGATCTAAGAATGAGTTTCATGAAAATGGAGTTTTGATCTTGGTATTGAAAGAGATTCAAGAAGATATGAGACCATAGAAGTGATCTTACCTTAAAATGGAGGAAGATTGGTCAAGAAATCAAGTGATTTCAACAAGATTTCAAGGTTTTCTCAAGGATTCAATGGAGGTTTCTCTCAAGGAAGAAGATGGTGCTCTTGGCTCTCAAAGGGGGGCTGGGATGCGTGATAATGGGGCAGGAGGAGGCTGTTCCAGCCTTATAAAAGGTTCATTAAAGATAAAAAGGTCTTTTGGTTCAAGGGGTAAAATGGTAAAAGGTGAAAAGCTTACGTTAGGGGTATTTTGGTAATTTCGCGTCCCGAATTTCCCGATTGTCATGACGACTCTGGCATGCTTTTCCAAGTGGGTTGACATGATGTGATATCAATATTATCCGTTGTCGGGTCTTGGTAAGTCCATACGTGGCTCCGTTCTCCACTCGATTAAAGATTTCGCTCGAACGGAGGTTAAGAAGTGATTTTTTTGAATTTTTTTTTGAAATTTAACCAAAACGTAGAGAATCGAATTCTAAGACTTATTGTCTCGTTCACGGGTCCATCTGAGGTCTCCTGAGCAGTAAAATCATACTGTTAGTGTAAAAATGTAGACCGGACTTCGTTTGAGTTTTTGACTCAAAACTTAATCGTAGCTTCCTACGATATCGCTGAGCATGATTATGGTCTCGGAATATTTTATATCCTTTTCTAAGACCTCGAATAAAATATAAGTTCATAAATACTGATTAAAAGAAAAACTCGAAAATCGGGGTGTTACATTACCATCCCTCTAAAAAAAAATTTCGTCCTCGAAATTACGTACCTTGAAAAAGATCAGGATATTGTAACTTCATCTTGTCCTCGAACTCCCACGTTGCGTCTCCAGTTGCTTCATTCCAAACGACTTTGACTAAGGGAACTTGTTTTCCCCTGAGTTGCTTAATCCTCTTATCAACGATTCGCACAGGCGATGTCTCATTAGACAAGTTTTCTCGTAAATGTACTATATCAGGTTCGATTACATGAGACGGATCAGGAATATACTTCCGAAGTTGTGAGACATTAAAAACATTATGAATGTTGGACAAAAAAGGTGGTAAAGCAATCTGGTAAGCTGCTGGACCAATACGACGAAGAATCTGGTATGGTCCAATGAATTTGGGAGTGAGTTTTCTGGACTTAATCGCTCTACCTACCCTAGTCGTAGATGTGACTCTCAGGAACACGTGTTCACCTTCTTGAAACCCGAGGGGTTGTCTTCGTTTGTCTGAGTAGCTCTTCTGCTTGCTCTGTGCCGTTTTCATCTTTTCCCGAATCTGTTTAATCTTTTCCGTTGTTTGTTGCACAAGTTCTAGGCCTACGATCATGTCCTCTGCATCCTGGTACCAACACAACAGTGTCTGGCACTTTCATCCATATAAGGCTTCGTAGGGTGCCATCCCTATACTAGAATGGTAGCTGTTGTTGTAGGTTAATTCTATAAGAGGCAACAGGTCATCCCAACTCCCACCATGGTCTAGAACACAAGCTCTCAGCAAATCTTCTAAAGATTGTATCGTTCTCTCCGTCTGTCCATCAGTTTGAGGGTGATAGGCTAAACTTAGCCTTAACTTTGTTCCTAAAGCTTGATGCAGACTCTGCCAAAAACGTGACGTAAACTTTGGGTCTCTATCGGAGACTATGCTTGAAGGCACTCCATGTAGTCTGATTATCTCTCTGATATACAGCTTAGTTAACTTCTCCACTGAGTAGTTGATATTAACAGGTAAGAAGTGTGCTGACTTCGTTAACCTATCAATGATCAACCAAATCGAATCAAAACTCTTAGAAGTTCTCGATAATCCTACCACAAAATCCATTGAAATGCTCTCCCATTTCCATTCGGGTACATCCAAGGATTGAAGCATCCCTCCAGGTCGTTGATATTCTACCTTCGCTTTCTGACAGGTCAAACATGACGCTACATACTCAGCCACTTGCTTCTTCATTCTTGGCCACCAAAACTTTTGTTTCAGATCTTGGTACATTTTGGTTGATCCAGGGTGAATGCTCAGCTTGCTCTTGTGTCCTTCTTCCAGAATCATTTTCCTCATCTCCGGGTTGCTCGTTACACAAACTCGTCCATTGCATCTCAAGATACCATCAGTTCCTATACTGAACTCTGCATCTTTCTCTTGTCCAAGTAACTCCTTTTTCTCTTGGAGATATACATCAGTTGCTTGCTGTTCACGGATCGTCTCCATCAGTCCACTAGATACCTTGATCATTCCTAAGCTAATCCTCTCGTGGTTCACTTCCACAACTAGATTTAGATCATGAAACTGTTCTATCAATTCTAGCTCTTTAACCATCATTGCAGAGATGTGTAGGGTCTTCCGACTCAGAGCATCTGCAACGACATTTGCTTTCCCAGGGTGGTACAGCAAAGTGAAGTCGTAGTCTTTAAGAAACTCCATCCAACGTCTCTGCCTCAGGTTAAGTTCCTTCTGATCGAACAGGTACTTCAAACTTTTGTGGTCACTGAAGACATCAAACTTTGATCCATACAAGTAATGTCTGCAGATCTTCAGTGCAAAAACCATAGCAGCTAACTCAAGGTCGTGCGTCGGGTAATTCCTCTCATGAGTCTTCAACTGGCGCGAAGCATACGCTACAACCTTCCGATATTGCATAAGCACACATCCTAATCCTTGATGCGAAGCATCACAGTACACTTCGTACGGTTCGTCTGGCTTAGATAGTACTAACACTGGTGAGGTTGTCAAACGTTCCTTCATCGTCTGAAAACTCTCCTCACATTTGTCAGTCCACATAAACGGTTGATCCTTCCTCGTCAATTGAGTCAACGGTGCAACAATCTTCGAAAATCCTTCGATAAACCTTCTGTAATAGCCAGCCAGTCTAACGAAACTGCGAATTTCTGTCACCGTCTTGGGTGTCTCCCACAGAAGTACTGCTTCTACTTTCGTAGGATCGACGGAAATCCCTTCCTTCGTAATCACATGTCCTAAGAATTTGACTTCATCCAGCCAAAACTCGCACTTGGGTAGCTTTGCGTACAGCTTCTCCTTGTGAAGGATTTGCAAAACTTGTTGTCGATGTTCCTTATGCCCCTCGAGACTTTTTGAGTAAATGAGCATATCATCGATAAACACGACAACGAACTGATCCAAAAACGGACGAAAAATCCTATTCATGTAGTCCATGAAGATAGCAGGCGCGTTCGTCACTCCGAAAGGCATCACGAGGTACTCATAGTGACCATAACGAGTCCTGAATGCAGTCTTGGGTACGTCCGCATTCTTCACTCTGATCTGGTGATAACCGGATCTCAGATCTATCTTTGAAAAGACAGCTGCTCCTTGAAGTTGATCCATCAAATCATCTATGCGGGGTAGAGGATACTTGTTCTTGATCGTTATCTTGTTGAGTTGACGTAATCCACACAGAGTCTTGAACTCTCGTCCTTCTTCTTCACCAACAACACTGGTGCTCCCCACGGGGACATACTTGGTCTCACGAACTGTTTAGACATCAGATCCTCTAGTTGAGTCTTCAGTTTGGCTAACTCCGTAGGTGACATCCTATAAGGAGCTATAGAGATCGGACCGGATCTTGGAACTAAGTCGATCGCAAACTCGATGTCCCTCACAGGTGGTAAACCTGGTACGTCCTCTGGAAAAACTTCCGGAAAATCTTTCACAACTGGCACATCTCTCAAAACAACGTCCCTCTCGATTTCTAAACAGGATAGAAGCATGTATCCCTGATCTCCTTCTTTCAAAGAAGCTCTTACTTGGTTGGCAGTTATAAATATAGAAATCTCAGCGTCAGGAAAAACTAAGGTTCTGTGTGCACAGTCTAAAAGGATATGGTTGGAAGATAACCAATCCATGCCTAGGATCACATGCAATTGAGTCAAAGGCAAACATATTGAGTCAACAAGAAAGTTCCTATCATGAACACTAATAGGACAATTCAAACATACTGTATTAACAGTAACAGGCTTAGTAGTTGGAGTTGTGACAATCAAATCAAAAGACAGTGAAGAAACAGGCAACTCTAATTGTCTCACACAATTCAAAGAGATACACGAATGTGTCGCACCCGAATCAAATAGTACAGTTAGGAGATTACCAGCTATGATGCAACTACCTTGTATGAGATCATCAGATTTGGAAACATCAACATCGCTCATGGTGTAAACCCTTCCCCTCGCTGTGGGTCTAGCAGTCCGCATGTTGTTGACAGTCGGCTCGGGCTTTGGTGTAGGGCATTCCCTCGCGAAATGTCCTATCTCTCCGCATTAGAAACATAGAACTCCTTTCAGTTTGCAGCTATCAGCTGGGTGTCCGGGTTGCCCACACTTGAAACATCTCTGGGCTCGGCCTTGGTTCTGGTAGTTTCTGCTCCCACCACCGTAAGCAGAAGCAACAGGACGATAAGGTTGCTGTTTCTGACTATTCCCTTGAGGTCGGGAATACGGCTTCTTCTGGGACTGCTTCCCTTTCTATTGCTGGTACTGGTTCGGGTTCCTTGACCTACACGGTCCTCCGGCAGTACTCTTGTTCTTTCTTCCACTTCTCATCTTTTCCACTTTTCTGCACTTCTCCACCAAGGCTTGGAAGGTACGGATCTCCAGTGGTAACACCGACTCCTTGATCTCGAAGGGCAAACCGCCTTCAAACCTCTCACATTTCCAGTCCTCGTCAGGCTGAGCTTGGAGAAAGCGGAAATATTTGGCGAGTGATTCAAACTTCGCCGCGTATTCCCCGACAATCATGTCCCTCTGCTGCAGCTTCATAAATTCTTGCTCCTTCTCGGTTCTGGCACTTTGGGGAAAGTACTTGCCCAGAAACTTGGTGCGAAATACTCCCCAAGTGATCTCTTGGTTGTTGGCTTCCAGTAGTTGTTGGGTTCCTCCCCATCAATACTTTGGGTCACCCAGGAATAGGAATGTGGCATAGTCCACCTTCACTTCCTCGGGGCAATGCAGAACAGCAAAAATCTTTTCTATTTCTTGCAGCCACAGGTCAACCTTTTCCGGGTCACAGTCCTCATGAAACTGCGGAGGATCATGATGCCGAAAATCGACTAACCCTCTGGCACCAGCAGCAAGATCAACTCTTTGTTGGTTCTGTTGATTCGGTTGAGCCATCGTTGCTGTCTGTTGAGCAACAGCAGCCGCCATATCAGCCATGGCCTGGATATCCCGATTCATGTTGTTGTCAACAGCATTGTTGTCAACAGTGCCGCGACCTCCACCACGACCACCTCTAAGATTCATGTTTCCCTACTAGGCAAAACAAACATACTTTAATAAGGAAACCTAAATCAAAACTAGTATGTCAACACACATTGCTTCAACAGAGAAACAATTCAAACAAGGTTCATAGAGATCACACAACAAAAACATAACAGACTCACTTCCCAAGGATTCCCAAAAGACTCGACCATCTCTGACACCACTAATGTAACACCCCCTTGCGGGTGCTACGTACTCGATATCAATGCGAAAATAAAACAAGAAAATGAAACGCTGGTTGCTTTCAGAAATTACTTTAATTAAGTAGCTATGTTCGAAAACGCGGTTCTAAAAATTTTCTGCTTGCCGGCAAACAACTCAAGATGAAGAAATAAATTTCACATCACACGTTGGTATTCACTGATCATAAAAACATAAGCATAACATAAAACCTGGTCTAATATATAGCATACTACAGACTTAGAAGTAATTTCAACATATGTGCAGTAATATAATATAAGACTGTAAAAAAACAAAAGACTCCTAAGCTGGTCGGCTAAAAGAAGCCATTGGGGTACAACCCAACGTCGGCTCCTTCAAAAGTTTCCATCGTCCGAGTCCTCACGTCTCCGCGGGGACCTATGATCAACATCTGTACATGTGTTCCAAAAACACAACAAGGTGTCCAACATATACAGGTAAAGGTGAGATACTCATATAAAGTTTATCAAGATAGCCGCACAGGCGACAACATAAAAACAGTTATATGAACAGGTATTTCTATAATGCAACACAACGTCTCAAAAACATTCATCAGTTATAATAATGCATGAGACTTCAATATTATATTTCTAATTCATGTACTCCGGAGGTTCTAACTTCCCAACATCGAGCGATAGGCTGTAGTAACACCCGTATCACAATTGTTCTCATGAGTCGGCCTCTCTGTTTAGGTCCGAACTCCAATTGTTTCAGGGTACCACGTCATAACCATATCCTGAATACGCCAGTCTCTGATCGAGTTCATTCGTGTTTGGCAGCCGATTTACCACGGCACGGGGTTGCTACGCCACCGGCCACTTGTGCGATCTCGAACATAGAATGCCCCTATAGACCTAGTGGTCTTGACTGATTTTATTCTCAACTACTAGAGTTGTAGCTCGGTTTCAAATGGCATGTCTGCCGGTTCATGCATGTACACAAAAAGTTTTCTATTTTCTTTGCGTTCATTCTTTCAAATGTCGAGACATAAAGTCCACGACTCATTTCAAAAAGGCATTAATCCCACTCAAATCAAAAAAACAGAACACGAAGTCCGAGTGCTCAATCCGCAAAGCACTAGCCCCGAAGTCTCGGCCACTAGGTTTGGGTTCGTCTCAAAAGTTCATCATTTTTCTTTTGGTTCATTTTCTCAAAACACTTTGGAAAACAAAACATACTTTGGTTTCTTGAAACAATACAACACCCTTTTTGATCAAGAGAACATTTTTCCGTGAAAAACACCTTTCTTGAAGACAAAAACCGTTTTCCAAGGTTTCACGTCTTTTTAAACCGCTTTACTAAAATAAAATACATTTTGCGCGACTTTCCACAAAACCACTTTTTCTTTTCAAGAAACATACTTTTCAAAAGAAAACTCAACTTTTCTTGAAAAGCAACACGTTTTTCAAAAAGCACTTTTTAATTTCAAAACGCGTTTTTCAAAACTTTGTTTCTGATTCCAAGTCTTTTAACAATTAAACATATATATATATATATATATATATATATATATATATATATATATATATATATGTATGTATGTATATCAACAGTTCAATATCACAACAATACCAATCAAGGTATCCATGCCACAATTATATCAAATGACCAACTATGCACAACACTTAACATCCAATCAATCCAGGATATAAGTATACAGATACATCAAGTCTTAATTCAATCATAACCCACTAAACAATCATATACCATGAGGCTACCAAACTCAAAATGAACTACCTCCCTTTACCTCACAAAAGAAGTTCAATGCAAACTCGATCGGTTCTCGGCTCCGGCTCTGGCTCCGGTTTCGTTCTTGTTGCATAAAACAATCGAACACAATTCAATTCAAACAACAATTCAACATCAATAAACAACATCAAAAAATAAATTTTCTTCCCCTACAAGGCATAGGGTTCGGCCAAGAAAGGTAAAAAGGGTTAGGGATCTCATTTGGTTCCAAACTTTTGGATGGTTGGTTCATGAACTTAGTTAACACCATTTCAAGTCCTATGAATAAAAAATGTGAAAAAAAACTCATGGATTTTCCCCATGAAGCTCTCGGCCATATTCGGCAAATTAGGCTAGGAATTGATTTGGTTTTCCATCACTTGGATTCAAGGACACTAGGAAAGCTAAGGATGGAATCAAGAGTTAGAAATCAAAAATTTGAGCAAAAACACTATTCATCACCACTAGTAGGGTTTGGCCACTTTGGGGTTTTAGAGCTAAGATGAGACTTGGATCATGAGCTCTTGGGTATAGATAGAGGGTGATGAGGTGAGTTCAAAGAACTTGGTTTCACATCCAAAGGATTTTCCTACAATTTTCTATGGATTTTCAAACTTTTGGATCTAAGAATGAGTTTCATGAAAATGGAGTTTTGATCTTGATATTGAAAGAGACTCAAGAAGATATGAGACCATAGAAGTGATCTTACCTTAAAATGGAGGAAGATTGGTCAAGAAATCAAGTGATTTCAATAAGATTTCAAGGTTTTCTCAAGGATTCAATGGAGGTTTCTCTCAAGGAAGAAGATGGTGCTCTTGGCTCTCAAAGGGGGGCTGGGCTGCGTGATAATGGGGCGGGAGGAGGCTGTTCCAGCCTTATAAAAGGTTCATTAAGGGTAAAAAGGTCATTTGGTTTAAAGGGTAAAATGGTAAAAGGTGAAAAGCTTACGTTAGGGGTATTTTGGTAATTTCGCGTCTCGAAGTTCCCGATTGTCATGACGACTTTGGCATGCTCTTCCAAGTGGGTTGACATGATGTGATATCAAGATTATCCGTTGTCGGGTCCTGGTAAGTCCATACGTGGCTCCGTTCTCCACCCGATTGAAGATTTCGCTCGAACGGAGGTCAGGAAGTGAGTTTTTTGAAATTTTTTTGAAATTTAACCAAAACGTACAGAATCGAATTCTAAAACTTATTGTCTCGTTCACGGGTCCATCTGAGGTCTCCTGAGCAGTAAAATCATACTGTCAGTGAAAAAACGCAAACCGGACTCCGTTTGAGTTTTCGACTCAAAACTTAATCGTAGCTTCCTACGATATCGCTGAGCATGATTATGGTCTCGGAATATTTTATATCCCTTTCTACGACCTCAAATAAAATATAAGTTCATAAATACTGATTAAAAGAAAAACTCGAAAATCGGGGTGTTACAAGACTCGTTAGTGTCACAGTCAGACTTGTCTGCCTTTGAAGCTTTTAAGGCTTTAGATGCCTTTAGAGCAATGGCTGTGCTCTTTTTGATTGACACATCTTCATTGAGCTCTTGCTCATGAACAGTGAGTGTGCCAAGAAGTTCATCCATAGTCAAGGAAGTGAGATCCTTAGCTTAAGATATAGCAGTGACAAGAGGTCTCCACTGCCTTGGAAGACTTCTGAGAATCTTAGCAAATTTCTCAGCATTAGTATATCTTTTACTAAGAGATTTCAAACCATTTTTAATAGTTTGTAATCTACCAATCATTTGAGCAACATATTCACCTTCATCCATGGTGAATAATTCATATTTTTTAACAAGAATAGAAATTTTAGATTCTTTTACCTTAGCAGTTCCTTCATGTGTGACAGATAAGGAGTCCCACATTTCTTTAGCAGAATCACAAGCACATACCTTTTCAAATTCTTCTGGACTGAGAGCACAAATTATAGCATATCTGGCTTTATGGTTTAGATCCTATCTTGTCTTTTCTGCAGGTGTCCACTGAGCCATTGGCTTGTCTGAGCCATCATCATTTTGAGGAGTGTAAGGACCATCAGTGATGACATCCCATACATGAAAGTTTGTTGACAAGATTAACCAGTGAAATCTTTCTTTCCAGTAGTTGTAATTTACACCATTGAAAAAAGGGGGTCTGGTCATGGATCCTCCTTCAGGTTGGGGGTTTCCACTTGAGCTTGCTTCAGAAGTCATTGTCTATTCTTCAAGATCTTTTCTTTACACTGTTAGGTGCTCAACCCAGAGGCTGAGCTCTGATACCAACTGAAATAGATAGATGCAAACACCTGAAGGGGGGTTGAATGGTGTGCCAAGAAGTTCATCCATAGTCAAGGAAGTGAGATCCTTAGCTTGAGATATAGCAGTGACAAGAGGTCTCCACTGCCTTGGAAGACTTCTGAGAATCTTAGCAAATTTCTCAGCATTAATATATATTTTACCAAGAGATTTCAAACCACTTGTAATAGTTTGGAATCTACCAATCATTTGAGCAACATATTCACCTTCATCCATGGTGAATAATTCATATTTTTTAACAAGAATAGAAATTTTAGATTCTTTTACCTTAGCAGTTCCTTCATGTGTGACAGATAAGGAGTCCCACATTTCTTTAGTAGAATCACAAGCACATACCTTTTCAAATTCTTCTGGACTGAGAGCACAGATTATAGCATATCTGGCTTTATGGTTTAGATCCCATCTTGTATTTTCTGTAGGTGTCCACTGAGCCTTTGGCTTGTCTGAGCCATCATCATTTTGAGGAGTGTAAGGACCATCAGTGATGACATCCCATACATCAAAGTTTGTTGACAAGATTAACCAGTGAAATCTTTCTTTCCAGTAGTTGTAATTTACACCATTGAAAAAAGGGGGTCTGGTCATGGATCCTCCTTCAGGTTGGGGTTTTCCACTTGAGCTTGCTTCAGAAGTCATTGTCTATTCTTCAGGATCTTTTCTCTACACTGTTAGGTGCTCAACCCAGAGGCTGAGCTCTGATACCAACTGAAATAGACAGATGCAAACACTTGAAGGGGGTTTGAATGGTGTTTGACAAATTTAAGCGGAATTAAGAAACTTTTTCGCAACCACAGACGGGTGTAAGGAATAGACGAGTAAACTAAGACAGGTCAATCAGACTAATAACTCATCTGAAGGTTTTCACAGAGAACACACAATCATGCAAGATGAAAATAGCTTGATAAACACAATTATAAACCCTTTAGTTAAATGATAGTTAAGATAAATAATCAAACTAAAGAGTTAAGGGAAAGAGAGAGATCACACAGCAGGTTTTATACTGGTTCACCCCTTAACAAATGAGGCTACGTCCAGTCCTTGGCAGCACCAAGTTTTCTCACTATAACTGAATCAGGTTACAGGATAGACAAATATTATTTTCACACCTAGCCTCTTCAGGCTCCAGACAAGTATTGTTTGCACACCTAGCCTCTTTAGGCTCAGACTAGTATTGTTTGCACACCTAACCTCTCCAGGCTCAGACGGGTATTGTTTTAGAGAAGTTGTAAAGTAAATTACAAGTTGCAAGTCTTTCACAAGCACTCAGACAAGTATATTAAATGTGAAGTTCAAAAAGACTGCGTAATAACTTGAAATGATTGAAGAATAAATAATGAAAAAATGAAGATATAAATGCGCAGAGTAATTGCGCTTTGAATGCTGTGTTCGTTCTCTACTTGAATCTTCAAAGTCTTCTTCATTAAATAGGCTTCAAGGTTTTAAAGCCGTTAGACATATTATTTGAAAGCTTGGCCATTTGCAGATCTTCATTAAATGCAAAAGAGTCGTTCTGGTCAGCCATTAAAGCTTTGAGAATTTCGCTTGTTCTCTATCATCAGAATGATAAAGACTTCTGATACACCTTTGGTCTTAGCAGGTCTTTATCTTGCTTTTTGCCATCAGAGGGAAGACTTTTCCTTTTAGTGTAAGTTGCAGTTGTACTCAGGTAAAGCACTTTGTTGTGATTTCCTTTTCAGAGACGAGATAGCTTTCATCCAATATATTCTTCAATGTTAGTCACCAGACGGTTGAGTAGCTTCATTAGACGGGTTGACTCTTAATAAAGAGATGACGTCAGTTGCATAGTCTTTCAGACAGGTGAGTCTTTCTTTAATCAGACGGTTGATTACTTCATTAGACGAGTTAAAGGGATTTCTTCAACGTTGGTCAACAGACTGGTGAAGATTTCATTAGACGGGTGAACTTTTAATAGTTCAGAGGAGTGAACTTTCCTTGGTTCAGACGAGTGAACTTTCCTTAGTTCCAAACGGGTGATAACACGCTAAAGCTCAGTTCATATAGACACTTAATGTTTTAATCTGCACACTGAGTAGACGAGTTAATCACCACAAACGGGTTCAATTAAATCATTGAATAACTGTTTTAATCTCATCAAAACTATGGTAAATGCACATCAGACATTTTGGAGACTCAACAAAATTGGCTCCTTGTAATATAGGGGTAATTGTTAGTTGTTGTAGTTCATATAAACAATGATGAGTTGTTCAAAAATCTGGATTTTGACTACCTATTTGATTTTTTTTGGAGAGGTTGATCGGGAAGGTTATTAAAACCCTTCTTTCAAGTTGTGATTTGTCAGCTTTGTCTCAAATATAAGTGTGTCATTGCAGAGGTTTTGTAACACCATTTTCGGGGGCATCACTTTTTAGGACGTATTACTGTTATAAGGTTGAAATTAGCAAAATAGATATATAGGGTTTAATAATTATTAAGGTTTCAAAATTTCTTTTCAACATATTAGTCGGTCAAACTTAAACTAAAGCATACAACAACTATAGATGCCTCAGGCACCCTCATTCAGAACATAACCAGATATAAATAGTCTAATATTTATCAGTTCATGATCCCAAGTAACAGAGGTAGCTCAGACAGGCTACGAATACAGATAGCAGTTTCAAAGACAGTAACATAGTGGAGTAAGCATATCTCCATAAGTAAACATAATGTAAAGTACAAGATAAACTGGGACCTAAAAGAGACCGGCCAAAAGAAACTGACAACGCTACACTGGGGATGGATAAGTCCAACGCCAAGACAAACTATGTCCTCCATTATCAAACAACTTTCCTACCAGACGAAGAGCAGTCCTCCTGACAAAAAGCGGTGGTCCTCCACGATGTCTATGGACAATCAGGGTCACTGTTCCAAAACACGTCCGACGGCGCGGATCTTAACGGGTTACCCAAGACGTCGGACCGCCATGCATTGTAACATCCCAAAATTCCTATAGCTATATTTTAACTGTTTGTGTGAATAATTTGACTGAGACCACAACCTAATTAATAATAATCGAAAGAATAGTTAATAATTGAAAGTTCATATTGAATTTCAATTATGAGCTTAATGACCATAAAATATAGTTTTGAGCTTGCTATGCTGTTTTGAGTCGGGACACTCACTGATAACCTATAGTAGTCAAAACACTAGTTGGACAAGAATAGAATTCTTGAAGAAGTCCAAGGGTATTTTGGTCACTTCGTACGGAATCTTAGATATTTTCTAGGAAGCCATCATGACAAATGATGAGTCATAGGACAAGGATGGAATTCCATTAGTTCCTAGGGGTAAAATGGTCTTTTCCATCATAAAATATCTTAGATATTTAGAAAAGCAATCATGACTATGGTGAGTCACAAGGGCAAAAGTGTGATTTCATTATTTCTTAGGGACAAAAGAGTAAAATCACCTAGGGACACAAATGGTATTTCACTAAAAATCTAAGGGCAAAATGGTCTTTTTGCCATAAAATATCAAGATATTATAGAGAAGTCATCATTACTAGTGGTGAGTCATGATGGTGACTCACCCATTGACTCATCGCACCGGGTGACCCGCGTTTCTCGTCCGGCGTCCGGTTTTGTCTCTACACGTCCATTTTCGACTCTGTTGATTTCCCGATTTAATATTTATCCCGAATAAAATATCTTATTTCAATTTTCGTGAAATATTTCAAAGTAACCAAAGTCATCAGGAATTCGATATAAAACCTAACTGTTTCATTCACGAGTCGAAATTAGCTTTTCTGATCAGCATAATTTTACTGTCAGTGGAAAACGAAGACCGATTTTCGTCTGAATTTTCAACCTAAAATTTAACCGTAACTCTCTATAGTGAAGTAGAGTGTGGACAATCATATTTTTTGTCAATTCATGACAACTTTCACTTTGTCAACTTTCTTTCATGGAAAAAACTAAACTACCCACACTTGGCTAATCTCTACAACTTTTATGGAAGCAACACCTATCCATTTCCGTTAGATCTTGGCCCTTCATTTTTTATCACACTTTAAGCTTGATTTTGGGTGATAAAAACCAAGGCCATTCGGCCAATCCATGTCATAAACACCATCCAACTTTCATTTCACTTCTTCTAAAGATCAAAGCTTCATTTCTTAAGTTTTTCCAAAAATCCTCTCATCTTTCTCTTCTTCCTCCATTCGACCCTCCACTCAAAATCACCAACCAAACTTCTTTCTTCAATTCTAAAACCATAGTTCATCTTGTCTTGATCCAAGGATCAACTTTGGTGAAGGAAATTTCTTGTTTTGGTGAAGTGTGTTCTTGAGCACCAAGAACACCATCCAAAACATTAAACTTGTTCTTGAGTTGGTGAGCTTCTAAATCCTTTTTCTCCTCATTTCCTTACTTATTACCTTGAGCAATCATCTTCTAGTTCTTCATTTTTATGAAAACAAGTTAAAGATCTCACATTTTTCTCCTATAGGATTCGACCATCCTTTTCTTTAAGGAGCTTGGAGATTTCTTTCACTTAAACCTCTTCACTAAAGGTATGGGGAGTGAACCTCATCACACCAAAATTGGTGGAAGATAAAATGGTTGTTTATGGTTTGTTTGGGTGAAACCCTTCTGCTTGGGTTCATTACTTTATTGGTGAAGTTCTCTTTGAGAACATGATTGTAATAATGGTTTTATGCTTAGTTATGTTTATGATGATGTGTGCTTGGATGGAAAAATATTTTCATGTATGTTGAAAACCATACTTTGATCTCTAGATCAAGTAATGATTTTTATGCTTGTTTATGATTGAATGATGCATGATTATTGTTCATCATAATAATGTGATCATTTTGAGGTATTACTTGACAAGTTAGTGAAGCAAAATCTTCATATCCTTATGGCATAGTATTCGGCCATGGATACTAGAAAAGGAAGAACATGAGTTTGTTCTTGAACTGAGGTGAAAATGTAATTTTACATTAGTCATAGTTTATCCAATTAACTAAGTGTTTTAAAAATAATATGATGAAAGTGATTTCATGAAAAATTAATATGAAGTTACCTTAGGTTTTAATGGGATGTTGCCTTCATTTCAAAACTAAGTTAACATTGGACTTTCAAAATATAGAGAGGACTTAGTCCTAAAGTTTAGTTTTAAATGACTCATAGTTCGAAAACTAAATGAAATTCCATTTTCTTTTCCGCTAACTTAGATCATAGTTTTACGCTAAGTTAGTAAGGAAAAACCCTTTCCAAATTAGTTAGGGTACTTTACTTCAAGCAAGTAACAAAGTTCTTCAAATCAAATGAGTTTTCAATTGGAAAGGTTTTGGTTTACAAAGTCTTAAATCGAGAGTTGTCAACTCAAATCGAAAAGTTTTACGCATGAAAACCTAAGTTAAGTAATTACCTTAGAGCAAAAGAAAAGAGATAATTAAAGTATAGTATATGGCGGAGCAAGACCATGCACTATACCATTGATGACTTAGTTCATCAAATAAGACTTAAGTGAATCAATACTTATTTCATTACTTGGAACTCAAGGAATTAATACCTTAGAAAAGATCAAAGGCTGATCTAAGAGGATTTTCAATCCTTCTTCATAACACTTAGGACTTGAGATGTAATTCATAAGACACGAACACAAACATGAAATGTTTTGGGTTTTGAAACAATAGTTCGATGACAGACCGATGATTCGGATCCAAGAAAGTTGTTCAATTGTTTCAGTCTTGTGATAACTCGATCTCGGAGGGATCACAAGATTTATCTGGTGGATAAAAGCTTTATAATACAAAGATACGTATAGTTCCTAAGGAAGAGAACCTTAGTGAATCTTGAGGTTTATCCGGTGGATAGACATTGCTTTATTGCATCTGCTTTGTGTAAGCATTGGCATTTCATTGCATGAGTTTGTAAGGCCTCGAGCCTAGGAGTTGAGCTTACACCTAGATGCTGGTGCGAATCTTATGGTGATGATCTTAAATGGTCTTTGGAGGTATCGAGATTGGAAGGGCTGACATGAGACCAGTTGGTAATTCTTCTGTGTCGTGGCGAATTCGAGCAATACACTTATATCCTCTACTAAATGTCGTACTTTTCATGTTTTGTTGTAGAGTGTTTCCGTAAAGCCAGATACGTGCACGTTACGAATGTTGTAGCATCTTGCCCATGGCTGGCATGCACGGAACATGTCCTCCCATTCACTCTGTCTGACATTTTGTTAGCTCCATAGAGTAGGGGTCAGAGTTTTACCCTTGTGGCATATGGCATTGAGTCATGTACATCGCATTGCATTGCATGGCTGTTGATGATTACATTTACTTGTTGTACATCACTATTCTATTTTAAAAGATGCCTTATGTTGCTAATTGATTAACATGATATATTGAGATTTATGGTATGCATGTTGGGTATGTTGTTACTTGGTGCGTTGTCCCGTTTTTACTTATGCTATTTTGCTGTGTTGATGATTGGGATGTTGGAATAAGCCCTAGAGGCCATTAGTCTTCTTTGAGATTTACATTTGTATCATGACTTTGATTCACATATATTTATATATGAGGCATTTCAGTTTATACTATTAATTGTTTAAACGAAGTGAAGTCCTTAGAATAGTTATTTGAGTTCAATAGAACATCAAGTACATGACTTGATTGTGAGACCCTATTGAACATTTTAAATACTATTCTTAAAGTATCCGTAGTCAAGTATTATTGTTAATTAGGACGACAATAATACATCGAGACTACTATGTGGGTAGACTGATGACCACATCTCATGGGTCATGTATATGAGATATCAAGTCTTCACATAGGTATAAATATTAGAGTAATATTTATACTGGATTGACCAACTATGAGAACGCTGCATAATAGTTATGTAAGTGTCATGAGCGCTTCTCATGGTAACCAAAGTGAAGTAGTCCTTTGACTTGAAGTCACTACGATTCCTACATGAGGAGTTGTAGGCTTTAATGCTACCAAACGTTATCCGTAACAGGATGATCATAAATATAGTTATTGGGCCTACAATGAATCATGTTGAGGGATGTGAGTGATGTAGACAGGATTCGTCCCTCCTACATAACAGAAGTAATGTCATGGGCCTCTCAATAGATTGTGACGTGAAAGTGCATGGCCATGCTGTAATGGGCCAATATGAGATATTGGGCCCATTTGTGATTGCACGTCTACTCGGGAATTGAGAAACAAATAATTGAACATAACAAGGATGACACACTTATGCCTTATGTTCAATTAAGACATATGGATGAAGGGACATTTACTACACGGTTATTTTGGTTACCGTAAGGTATATATCGTATCACCGATATTCTCACTAATTGGGTAACAATGATGTATTGCTAAATGCCGCTCATTGTTTATAATATTAAATGTGATTTAATATTATTGCCAATTTATTGAGAACCTATAAGGTCACACGCATAGAGCAAATAGTTGGACACTGAATTAATTTATTAAATATGATTTAATAATATTAATTATAAGATTGGGCCTGTAGCGTACAAGCCCAATGAGGTTAGGTTAAGTGGATGACAGCTTATAATGCTGTGCACGTCACTTAAGCGCTAAGGAGAACTTACTGCGCATAACCTAGTGGCCGTCACACCACCTTGGTAGGCGCGCCCCCTCACCCTTGCCGTCAGCTAGCACGACGTTTTCTTTGGCGGTGTTTTGTTCGCGTGGACTATGTAGAGGTGCTGCTCCATTGCGGTACTGGTGATAGCGTTGTTCGTAGTGCTCGTGATCGTTTGAGAATTACTGTTCTTCCCTTGCAGTGATCGCGGTAAAGCTACGCTACAAGAGGTAAACACTACATCATGAGTCATGACCATTCGCATGGATCCTTTTTATTGGGAATTTTTCCGCTGCGTTTTTCGTTTTTAATACGCAAATTCCCAACATGGGAATCTCACCCATATCTGTTTATTTTCTCTGCTTGTATTGCTGTTCCTGCTTAAGAAGATGGGCGCGATGACGACTCAGTTCAGCGTCTACCTTGAGTCTGGAGGGGGACTCCTTTTGTTGTTTTGTTTTGGCCAGGCTGTGTCTATTGGTTTGTTGTACCTTTTGAGGAGCTGTGACTCCTAGTACTTAATTATATACTTATTATCAGTTAGGCTTGGACCTATGTCAGTATACAGTATTGTTTCTATTTCTGTACTTAATTCTATATGACTTCTAGAAATGCATGGTGAACCTAAGTTCATTTATTATTACTACTAACTTTACTAATCCCATTACATCATTGCAAAAAAAAAAAAAGAAAACCCATATTTTTTGCATTAATACGACACTTGGGAATGGGTGTTGCATTATTTGGTATCAGAGCTGGCCTAGTCTTTTGGGGTTTTTAGGTTATGGTCTGTCTTGTTTGTGTTGTGTGTTCTCCGTGTATTTCTCTGTTGTTATCTCCACAAGGAAGATAATGTTGTTTGCTTTGGTTGTGTTGTGGTCCCTTGAATTTGACAATTCTGGTTTTGAAGGTAGCGATGGCTGCTCAAAACCTGAATGCTGCTGTGAATGCCATACAGGAGATGGCTGCTGTGATGGTTCAACGTGATGAGAGAGCTGCTGGGGGTAGTGGACTGGATGAATTCCTCCGTAGGAACCCACCTTAGTTTAAGGGTGAGTTCAATCCTGAATAAGCTGAGCGTTGGATCCAGAATTTGGAGAAGATCTTTGGTGCTATGAGGTGTACCGAGAATGACAAGGTTGTCTATGCAACATATATGCTAGTGGAAGATGCTGAATACTAGTGGGAAGGAGCCCGTCAAGTGCTGATGCATGATCAACAAGTTGTAGACTGGAATGATTTCAAGAGGAAGTTTATGGAAAAGTACTTTCCTGCAAGTGCGAGGCACGAGAAAGAGATGGAGTTCCTCCAGCTGAGACAAGGGGGAATGTCTATAGCCGAGTATGGGGCCAAGTTTGAAAGTTTGGCGAAGTTCTCAAACTACTTCCTAGACAACCAAAGAGAGGATTGGAAATGCAGAAAGTTCGAAGGGGGTCTGAGGCTCGATTTGAAAAAGGCTATGGTTCCTCTGGAGATTTCTATGTTTCCTAGGCTGATGGAAAAGTGTCGCCTAATCCAGAGCTTGGAGCCTAGCAAGGACAAGCGAGTTCAGAGTTCTAGACTGACTAGGTTCCTCAGAGGGAACAATGGTCGTGACAACAGATCTCGATGGAAACCATATTCAAAGCAGCAAGATCAACAACAACATTCTGTAGAAGGACGCAGTGGGGGTTTCATTCAGTCTAGAAACTCCCCAAACAAGTGTATGAAGTGTGGGAAGAATAATCATGTCACAAAAGAATGCTCAATCAAGGGGATAATATGCTTCAGGTGTGGGAAACCAGGGCATATTTCACGCGACTGTCTGCAACCAAAAGCTGAACATTCTATCAACAATGTGCAAGCAGCGAGGCCTAAGGCAAGGGGCAGAGTTTATACTGTGAGCGGTGCTGAGGCTTCTCCGAATGAAGACTTGATCCAAGGTTAGTGCGTCATGGAAGGTAAAACCTTAACTGTACTTTTTGATTCAGGTGCAACACATTCCTTTATTGCTTATGACTGTGTGAAACATTTAGGGTTGTCCGTGTCTTCTTTACCTTTTGATTTAGTGATTTGTACACCTACTGCAAAGCCTGTTATAACTGCTACAATTTGTTTGAATTGTTCTATTTCTGTAGAAGATAGAACGCTTTTGATTGATTTGATCTGTTTGCCTCTTTCGTAAATGGATGTAATCTTAGGGATGGATTGGTTATCCTCTAACCAAATCCTGTTAGACTATGCGAACAAAACCTTAATCTTTCCCAGTTCTGAGAATTCTGGATTTTTGACTGCCAACCAAGTAAACGCTTCTTTGAGAGAAGGAGCTCAAGGATACATTTTGCTATCTTTTTTGGAGGTCAAGAGTGAGCTAGTCTTAAAGCGTGTGCCTGTCATGAATGAGTTTCTGGAAGTCTTTCCTGAAGATGTTCCTGGTTTACCGCCAGTTCGAGACATCGAGTTTTCGATTGATCTTGTGCTAGGAACAGGACGCGTGTCTATGGCACCGTATCGTATGGCACCTATAGAGTTGGAAACCTTGAAGGAACAATTGGAGGATTTATTGGGGAAGCAATTTGTTAGACCCAGTGTGTCACTGTGGGAGCTCCTGTGCTGTTAGTAAAGAAGAAAGATGGAACTTCTCGCTTATGTGTGGATTATCGCCAATTGAACAAGGTTACCATTAAAAACAAGTATCCTCTTTCGAGGATAGATGACTTGATGGATTAGTTGAGGGGAGCAGCAGTTTTCTCCAAGATTGATCTGCGATCGGGTTATCACCAGATTCGTGTGAAGGAAGAAGATGTACCAAAGACAGCATTTCAAACACGCTATGGGCACTACGAGTACCTTGTGATGCCTTTTGGGGTGACGAATGCTCCAGCCATATTCATGGATTATATGAATTGGATTTTTCGTCCCTACCTAGATAAGTTTGTCATTGTCTTCATAGACGACATACTCATCTATTCGCGAGATCAGGAGGAACACGCTGAACATCTTAGTGTGGTTCTTCGGGTTCTGAAGGAGAAACAGTTGTACGCAAAGCTGTCTAAGTGTGACTTTTGGCTCGACGAAGTACAGTTTTTGGGTCACGTGATTTCAAAGGAAGGAATTGCTACAGATGTTTCAAAAGTTGAAGCAGTTCTTGAGTGGGAGAAACCAACCACAGTGACTGAGATACGCAATTTTGTGGGTTTGGCTGGGTATTATCGAAGGTTCATCAAGGGATTTTTTAAGATTGTAGGACCCCTTACCCAGTTGACGAGGAAGGATAAAGCTTTTGAGTGGACTGAAGCCTGTGAGCAGAGTTTCCAGGAGTTGAAGAAGAAGCTGACTACTTCGCCAGTGTTGGTGTTACCAGATCCAAGTGAAGCTTTGGAAGTGTACTGTGGCGCTTCATACCAGGGGTTAGGCTGTATTCTGATGCAAAATCGGAAAGTGGTAGCTTATTCCTTGAGACAGTTGAAAGTGCACGAGAAGAACTACCCTACTCATGATCTGGAGTTAGCAGCGGTGGTCTTTGCTTTAAAGATTTGGAGGCACTACTTGTATGGTTCGACGTTCAATGTCTTCAGCGATCATAAGAGTTTGAAGTACCTGTTTGATCAGAATGAGTTCGACATGAGGCAGAGATAGTGGCTGGAATTTCTGAAGGACTATGACTTCCAGTTACAGTATCACCCGGGGAAAGCTAATGTGGTAGCAGATGCTCTGAGTAGGAAGGTGTTACATGTGTCTGCCATGATGGTTAAGGAACATGAGTTGTTGGAACAATTCAGAGATATGCATCTGATAGTTGTAACACCCACCTTGGGAATTACATCTTAAACACGTGCGGAATTAAAATTAAAAGAGAATTGATGTTTGCTTTCAGAAAATAATAATTTACTTTAAGTCAGAAAACTCGGGTATAAAATTTTTCGGCATAATACTTCAGAAACATGATACACACATCACAATAATAAAATTACATTATACTAGACCACACACATAAATTGGATTTATTCAAAACCCATTTCTCCATCACATATAAACTTTCCTGAAATTGTTTTTTATACTGAAGTTTCAAACTATACAGAGGTTTTAAAAACCACATATACCGACTTTCTCAACTTAAACATTGAAAATCCTAAGAGTTGGTCTAATAAAAGAACTCTAAGGACAAAAGCGCCTACTACCTAGCATACATTGTACCAATGAGACTGGGCCTCGTCATCAACAGTCCACACATCTTCATCGTCGACATCAAGAAACTCAAGCTACAGGGTCCCGAAGTGACCCATGACCGTTGAGAAGCATCTGTACACGTATCCAAAAACACAACAGGGTGTCCAACATGTACAGGCAAGGGTGAGTAACCAATATATGGATTTAAACATGATAACTACATGCACGACACACACAACAGCATATGAACATATGTAGTATCGATACAGCACAGTAGCAGAAATAACACAGGATGACACACCAAGTAACATGTCCAACATGCATACCATAAATCGCAATATATCATATTAATCAATTAGCAGCATAAGACATCTTCGAAAGCAGAATAGTGAAGTACAATATATAAATGTAATCATCAACAACCATGCAATGCAATGCGATGTACATGACTCAATGCCATATGCCACAAGGGTAAAACTCTGAGCCCTACTCCATGGAGCTAACAAATACGTCAGAGAGAGTGAATGGGAGGACATGTTCCGATTATGCCAGCCATGGGCAAGATGCTACAACAATGTAACGTGCACGTATCTAGCTTTACGGAAACACTCTCGACCAAACATGAAAAGTACGACATCTAGTAGAGGATATCAGTGTATTGTTCGAAGTCGCCACGAAACAGAAGAATCACCAACTGGTTGTTGAGTCTCCAAAATGTCTGATGTGAATTTATCATAGTTTTGATGAGAGTAAAACATTTATTCAATGATTTAATTGAACCCGTCTGTGGTGGTTAGTCGTCTACTCAGTGTGCAGATTATAATGATAAGCATTAAGTGTTTATATGTACTGAGCTCTAGCGTGTTATCACACGTCTGGAACTAAAGAAAGTTCACATGTCTGAACTAAGAAAAGTTCACATGTCTGGAACTAAGGAAGTTCACCCGTCTGGAACTAACTAAAGTTCACCCGTTTGAACTAAGGAAAGTTCACCCGTCTGAGCAAAGGAAAGTTCAACTGTATGAAGTATTACCAAAAGTCAACCCGTCTAATGTGCAACATCCTTTCCCGAGTGTCACATTCCCGAGCGATTATAAGGCCGAAAATAATATTAATGCGGAAAATACGATTTTTTTTTCTTTTTCACAAAGGTGCAATGGGATTATTAAAGGTAAATAATAGTAAATGAACTTAGGTTCACCATGCATTTCTAGAAGACATTTAGAAATAAAATGCAGAAACAGAAATAATATTGTATACAGACATAGGTTCAATGCTTAATGGGCAATAGAATATAATAAGTACTAGGAGTCACAGCTCCCAAAAAGGTACAATAGACACCGACAAAGTCTGGCCAAAAAACTTAAACAGCAAAAGGAGTCCCCCTCCGGACTCAAAGAAATTGCTGAACCGAACCGTCATCGTATCCATCTACTAAGCAGCAACAACAATACCAGCAGAGAAAATATATAGATATGGGTGAGTTCCCGATCATCAACACAGCAAAATAGCAGAAGTAAAAACGGGACGACTCACCAGGTAACAACGTACCCAACATGCTTAATATAAATTTCAACGTAAATCATGTTAAACAATTAACAGCATAAAATAAGGCATTTTAAAAAAAAAAAAAACAGAACAACGATGTACAACCAGTAAATGTAATCATCAACAGCTATGCAATGCTGTGCAATTTACATGACTCAATGCCATATGCCACAGGGTAAAACTCGGACCCCTACTCCATGGAGCTAACAAAACATCGGAGAGAGTGAATGAGAGGACACGTTCTGTTTATTGCCAGCCATGAGCAAGATGCTACAACATTCGTAACGTGCACGTATCTGGCTTTACGGAAACACTCTGCACCAAACATGAAAAGTACGGCATCTAGTCGAGGATATCAGTGTATTGCTCGGATTTGCCACAACATAGAAGAGCTACCAATTGGTCACATGTCAGCCCTTCCAACCCTGATACCTCCAAGACTTTTTAAAACGTCACCGTAAGATTCGCACCCACATCAAGGTTTAAACTCGACTCCTAGGCTCAAGGCTTTGTACTCATGTAATGAAATGCCAATGCTTACACAAAGCATATGCGATAAAGCAATGTCTATCCACCGGATAAACCTCAAGGTTTACTAAGGTCCTCTTCCTTAGGAACTATACGCGTCTTTGTAAAACAAAACCTTTTATCCACCGGATAAATCTCGTGGTCCCTCCGGGATCGAGTCATCACAAGACTGAAACAATTGAACGATTGACCTAGATCCGAATCACCGATCTGTCATCGAACTACTGTTTCAAAACCCAAAATGTTCTGTGTTTGTGTTTATGTCTTATGATTTATGTCTCATGTCCTAAGCATTATGAATAAGGATTGAGAATCCTCTTAGGTAAGTCTTTAATCCTTTCTAAGATATTACTCCTTGGTTTTCAATTAATGAAATAAGCGTTGATTCACTTAAGTCTTATGAAGTCATTGATGTACTAAGTCATCAATGGTATAATACAAGGTCTTGTTCCACGACATACCACACTTAATTACCTCTTCTTTAACTCTAATTTAATTACTTAACTTAGGTTTTCACGTGTAAACTTTACGATTAAGAGTTGAAAACTCTCTTTGTAAACAAAAAATATTTTCAAATGAAAACACATTAATTTGAAAGAACTTTGTTATATGGTTAAGGTAAAGTACCTTATCAAACTTGGAAAGATTTTTCCTTACTAAATTAGTATAAAACCATATTTTTAGTGTAAGAGAAAATATAATCTTATCTAATCTTCTAACTATAATTCATTTTAATCAACTTAAGGATAAGATCCTCTTTATATTTGAAAATGGAACTTTGTCTTAGTTCTAATCTAAAAGTGATATTTTATTACGAACTATGTTAACTTTCATGAAATCACTTCATTATTTATCTTCTTAAAACACTTCGTTAATTAGGTGACCAATGGCTAAAGTAAAAGAAACATTTTTCACTTTGGTGAAAACACTTAAAGTTTGAAGCTTCATTTGATCTTTGGATAAAATCACTTACTGTTTTTCGTTGAAACATAAGCCATTAAAACACTTTTCTTACTTCAAAACTTTAATTGTTCAAGAACAACACATGTTCTCCTATTTTCTTCTCACTAAGGCTGCAAGCCTACATACTAGGAAAGTGAAGATTTTGCTTCACCAAAATAGACAAGTTATGGGTCAAAATGCTCACAAAATTATGACAAACAACTATCACACATCATTGCATCATAATCAAGCATAAAATCCATACTTGATCTAGAGATCAAAGTAAGTTTTCAACATACATGAAAAAGATTTTCATCCAGTCAACATCATCATAAACATATGCTAGAACATACTAAAGTATAAACTACCATTATTACAAACTTTGTTCTCCAAGAGAACTTGACAAATAAAGTGGTGAACCCAAACCAAAGGGTTTCACCCACACACAAACATAAACAACCATTCCCACCTCCACCAACTTTGGTGTGATGAGGTTCACCCCCATACCTGTTGATGAACAATCCTCCGGATCAAAGTCAGTTGATCGGTTTGTGAATCTCCCGATTACTCGTCACCTACTACAAACAACACAATCAATCAAACATTAAACATCAAACAACACAAATCTCATCTATTTCCTATCACTTAAGGTTCGGCCATCACCTTGAAAAATTAGCTAGAGATGTCCAACATTTCTAATCTCTTGGATGGATGATCCTTAGGTACTCCTAACACTAAAACAAATCTTATTACTCAAAACTTGGATCAAAAACTCAACCTTTCACAACTTGAAGGTTTCGGCCACTTTTAAATAAAAAGGCTAGAAAACTTACTTGGTTCCATGCTCTTGGATTATGAAAGAGAATGATGAAACTAGTTCATAGAAATTGATTTGGTATTAAAATGATTTTTCTACACTTTTCCATGAATTTTCAAAGTTTTGGATCAAAACTTGGATCTTCATGAATCAAGAGATTCAAGAGATGAAATAGAGAGATTAAGAGAGTTAAGATGAAGATCATACCTCCTAGAATCAAAGACTAATGAGAAAAGAAACAACTTTTCACTAAAACTTCAACTTTTATGAAGATCAAAGGTAGTTTTTGTGAAGAACAAAGGAAGAACTCTCATGAACTTTGAAGAACATGGAGAACAAGTGAGAGAAGAGAAAAAGAGAGAGTGGCCGAGTGGCCAAGTGAGGAGGTGAGAGAGATATTTATTTTTCACCTATGGCAAACTTGTAAATAACCAAAGGACAATTTGGTCATTTCCTTAAAAGACTACGGGCATTTTGGTCATTTCACGTCCAGATATTTTTGAAAGTCATCACAAAAGTGGGCCACAAATTCAAATTGATGGGACACCAAGATTATCTGTTCGCGGGTCCCGTTAAATCCTTTCGCAGCTCCAAACATCTCCCGGTTCGAGTATACGCCCGAATATAATATATTATTTTCAGTTTTGAACGTCAGGATGGATTTTAACAAATATGTAGAGAATTAATTCCTGAGACTTACTGTCTCATTCATGAGTCAAAACTAGGTCTTGATAGTAGTAAAACACTACTATCCATGAAAAACGCAGACCGGACTCCGTTTGAGTTTTTGCCCAAAACTTAACCATAGCTTCCTACGATAGTGTAGAGCATGACTATGGTCTCAGAATATTTTATTTCACTCTTTAGACCCTCCAATAAAATACAATTGTTTAAATACTGAAGAATTATAAAACTTAAAAATCGAGGCGTTACATTACTACCCTTCTTAAAAGAATTTTGTCCTCGAAATTTAACGTACCTCTTAAAACAAACTCGGATACTGCCGTTGCATCTCCTCTTCTCTTTCCCAGGTAGCATCACCTGAAGTCTCGTTCTAGATAACTTTGACCAAAGATATCTCCTTCCCTCACAGTTGCTTTACTCTTCTGTCCTCGATCTTAACCGGTAGTGTTTCATAGGTCAGGTTATTCTTTAGCTGTACTGAATCAGACTCTATGACATGACTGGGATCCGGAATATACTTTCGCAATTGCGAAACATGAAAAACATTATGAAGATTGGATAGAAAAGGCGGTAAAGCTATTTGGTAAGCTACTGGACCTATCTGACGAAGAATTTGATAAGGTCCGGTGAATTTTGGAGTGATTTTTCTGGACTTAAGGACCCTGCCCACCCTAGTCATTGGAGTGACTCTAAAAAACACATGATCACCTTCCTCAAACTCAAGTGGCCTACGTCTTTTATCCGCATAACTCTTCTGTCGGCTTTGAGTTGTCCTCATCTTTTCTTGAATCAGTTTCACCTTCTCAGTCGTTTGTTGCACTAGTTCAGGTCCTAATGAAGCACTTTCTACATCCTGATACCAACACAAAGGTATTTTGCAACGTCGTCCATATAAAGCTTCATAGGGTGCCATCCCGATACTCGAATGATAACTGTTGTTGTAGGTGAATTCTATCAACGGTAGGAAATTCTCCCAACTAGGAAAGACTAAGGTTTTATTTGCACAGTCTAACAGGATTTGGTTAGAAGATAACCAATCCATTCCTAAGATTACATCCATTTGCGAAAGAGGCAAATAGATCAAATCAATCAAAAACGTTCTATCTTTAACAGAGATAGAACAATTCAAACAAACTTTAGCAGTTATAACAGGCTTTGCAATAGGTGTAGAAATTACTAAATCAGAAAGTAAAGAAGACACAGGCAATCCCAACAGGTTCACACGGTCATATGCAATAAAGGAATGCGTCGCGCTTGAATCAAACAGTACAGTTAAGGTTTTACCTCCCATGACGCACTGACCTTGGATTAAGTCTTCATTCTGAGAAGCTTCAGCGCGACTCACAGTATAGACTCTGCCCTTTGCCTTAGGCCTCTCTGCCTGCACATTGTTGACGGAATGTTCAGCCTTCGGTTGCATACAATAGCGTGAAATATGACCCGGCTTCCCATACTTGAAGCATATAATTCCCTTGATTGAGCAGTTGATAACTCTTGTTATGAAGAGTTATTTATACCTTTTTGGCTTGTGTTTTTGTTGTCTTTGAGTATTTTGAGTTTATGTTTTTAGTATTTTTGTGTGATTTTGTGTAAAGGGTGTTTTATAAGAGTTTTTTGTGAGTTTTAATGTTTTGGTGTCGTTTAGAACTATTTTTGGTAATTAATTGACAGTTTCTGTGTAGGGCAGTTTTTGGAGAATCAGGTGCTGAACTAGAGACGTTGCTCTGGGATTTGCTGTAGCAATTATAGCTGAAGCTGACGGTGCACAAGGACAAAGGCTCAAAACATTCTCTTACACATTGAGTTGTCCTTAGCTGATGAGGACAGTGTCCTACACGTGGGGTTGGTGTTTGGTGCATTAAAGTCAAGGAACTGGGCCAAGGACACTTGTCCTAATCAGTTTATAGCCCAAAAAGGATGAGAGAGGAAAGGGCCTTGAGACAGGCTGGAAAAAGAACCCTAAAAGGGGGACAACAAAGGGGAGAGACACACGGAGAATCTTCCCTACTGGAGCAAGGACAGAGCTGCGCCCCTTTCTCTCTCTCCTCTATTGTAATGGCTTCTTCTTCCATTTCTTATTTTTCTCTTTGTTTCTGTAAGCTCAATATGAGCTAAACCTTTTGTAGCTATGGGATGGTGAACTTGTAATGGATTTCTAGTGAATGTTATGTTATGCTTTGCTATTGCATTTTTTATAAATCTGATTTGGTTGTGTTTTAATTGAGCTTGATCACCTTAGTTAAAACTTGAGCTCACGGCTGCTTGGAAAAGCTAAGTGTAGCAGAACTGTTTTATAGATAAGAGTAAAATCATTAATTGGAAAATTATGATGAAGAGTGATTTAGGAATGAACATTCTACCTCTTAGGCTAGCTGGAACGAGCTTAAGTGAGGCGTGAATGTAACTAATATGGACCTAGGAATAGGAGACGTTTAGTGAAGTTCATCTCAGAACTGTTGGCAAACAAACTTTCAATTCTTGGAGCCAAATTGCCGTAGCATTGCAAATGCATAACTGAGCTAAACTGAAGTTGCAAGGGATACTTCCCCGTAGCTGTTTTACCTATTCTGTTAACAAATCCGTTTTTATTGCTCTAGCATTTATTTTTACCAAAACTGTCCTGGATACACACACACAAATTATTTGTTACTCTTTGTTAATCTTGATTAATAGAACCATTAACTCAGACTTGTTACTTGAATCACCATATAATCCTCATGGGAACGATCTCTCTTACACTTTATTACTTGTTAAACGATTGTGTATACTTGCACAAGCTCGTCAACCATTTTTTTTAGCAACAAGTTTTTGGCGCCGTTGCCGGGGATTAGTAATGGTGTTTAATTAACAAGTTTTAAATTGATAGTTCTATTAGTTGAGACTACTGATCTGTGGAGTGTTTTGTTATAGCAACAGGTACTTTACTCTGTATTCGTAGGCATAGCGTACCTGAGTTCCACCTAGACCCAGAAATTGAAAGAACATTCAGAAGGTTGAACAGGCAGAACCAGGGCTTAGTCGAGTTGGGGAGATTGGTTCCTGATACCCCTGACTACTCCTCCGCTACCACTAGTTCTAACAACTTTAAAATGGGTGATGAACCTAATAGCTTGGCTTTAGCCAATGATAGAACCAGTTCTATTAGAGGTTATGCCCTGTTTGATCCGGCAACAATGAACACAGGCATAGTGGTGCCCGAAATAACAGCTGGGCATTTTGAGTTCAAGCCTGTTATGTTCCAGATGCTGCAAGTAATTGGGCAGTACAGTGGTGCTGCAACCGAAGACCCTCATTTGCACCTGAAGCAGTTCCTAACTGTGGCTAATAATTTCAGAAATCAAGGAGTCACTGACGATTCCTTCAAATTAAGACTGTTCCCATTTTCTTTGGCTGGCAAGGCTAAGAATTGGCTAAATTCTATGGAACCCAACTCTGTTAATACATGGAATAGGATGGCTGAGAAGTTTTTGACCAAATTCTTTCCTCCCATGAAGAATGCGAAGCTGAGAAATGATATAACCTCCTTCAAGCAACTTGATGATGAGCCTTTATATGAAGCATGGGAGAGATTTAAGGAGCTTTTAAAGAGATACCCCCATCACAGCATTCCAATATGCATTCAGATGGAACACTTTTACAATGGAGTGTTTCCATCTGCAAGAATGATGCTTGATGCCTCTGCAGGAGGCACTCTTCTTAACAAGTCCTATAATGAAGCATATGAATTGATTGAAAGTATTGCTGCTAACAGTTATCAGTGGCCTACTGCTAGGCTGACCTCTGGAAAAAGCACAACTGCTGCAGGAATGCATGAAGTGAGTGGCGTTACAGCACTTACTGCTTAGTTGGCTTCCTTAACTAACATGGTGAAAAACCTAGCGATTACAAACAAGAATAACTAGACATCTCAAGCAGCTGTAACTGAAGCAGTGGTAAATGAACAACAGGTGCACCAAGCTGAAACTATTTCTTGTGTGTATTGTGGAGGAGAACATTTGTTTGAAGACTGTTTCAGCAATCCTGCATCTGCTAATTATGTTAACTACAGGGACAGCAAGGGAGATAAACCCCATTTCAATACCTACAATCTAGGGAACAGGCAACCTCAAAATTTTTCGTGGAATAACAATGCTAATGCTCCGCCATGGAACTCAAACTTTCCTGCCCAGTCCACAACTGCTCCATCTGGATTCACAAGTCAGCAACCAAGGCCACAACAGCAAGCACAACCGGCAACTCAAGAAATGTCCCTGGAAGCTGTCTTACAAGCATTCATGTCAGAAACTAAGGCACAGTTCCAGAATCAAGGAGTATCCATGAGGAACCTTGAGAATCAGGTAGGCCAGCTGGCCAATGCACTGAACCGCAGACCCAGTGGATCTCTGCCATCTTCTACTGAAACTCCTTCATCCTCAAGCCCTCTTGGTAAGGAGCACTGCAAAGCAATACAATTGAGAAGTGGAACTGAGTTACCAGCCATGGTAGAGAAAAAGATCAAAGTGCAAATTGAAGACACTGAGACTATTCCAGCAACTGGTGAAAATGTTGAGAAAACAACTGAGAGAACTGCTAAGAAGCCTGAGGCTGTTCCAGAAGCTGAACCCTTGCCTAAATTTAGTCCAGAAAGACCACCTCCCCCTTTTCCTCAAGGGTTGAGGAAAGTACAACAAGACAAGCAGTTTAGCAAGTTCATGGAGATTCTAAAGCAGTTGCACATCAATATACCTTTGGTTGAAGCTTTGCAGCAGATGCCTAACTATACCAAGTTCATGAAAGATGTGTTAACAAAGAGGAGAAGGCTGGGGGAGTTTGAAACAGTTGCCATGACAAAGGAATGCAGCCTGATGCTCCAAGCCAAAGTACCTCCCAAGTTGAAAGACCCGGGAAGTTTCACCATTCCTTGTTCTATTGGAGATACCTACTGTGGCAGAGCACTGTGTGATTTAGGTGCTAGCATCAACTTAATGCCTATGTCGATTTTTAAACAATTGGGCATTGGGGATGCCAGGCCTACCACTGTGACACTTCAACTAGCAGACAAGTCTATTGCATATCCAGAAGGAAAGATCGATGATGTACTGATAAAAGTAGATAAGTTTGTGTTCCCAGTGGACTTTATTATTTTAGACTATGAAGCAGATAGGGAAGTTCCTATTATTCTGGGTAGGCCCTTCCTTGCTACAGGAAGAACTCTCATTGATGTACAAAAGGGAGAGTTGACCATGAGGGTTAATGATCAACATGTGACTTTCAATGTGTTCAATGCCTTAAGGTATCCTGAAGAAGGAGTGGAAGAATGTTCGTTTGTGCAGTCATTCGATGATCTGTTGCAACGACAGTTCCTGATAGGAAGAACAGAATTGAGTGATGATGAGTATGAATCAGGTACTGATGATCCCTTGTTGGAAGAACTTTCTGAAATAAAGGATTGCACTGCAAGGCAACCTATGTGGGCTAGAAAATTTGAATCATTGGAAGTCACTGATGAGACTTTCAAGGACAACATGTAACGCCCCGATTTTCATGTTTTCTAATTCTTCAGTATTTTAACGTCTTTATTTTATTCGAGGTCTTAGGAATGGAAATAAAATATTCTGAGACCATAGTCATGCTCGACGATATCGTAGGAAGCTACGATTAAGTTTTGAGTCAAAAACTCAAACGGAGTCCGGTCTGCGTTTTTACACTGACAGTATGATTTTACTGCTCAGAAGACCTCAGATGGACCCGTGAACGAGACAGTAAGTCTTAGAATTCGATTATCTACGTTTTGGTTAAATTTCGTAAAAATTTCAGAAAAATCACTTCCTGACCTTCGTTCGGGCGGAATTCTCAATCGGGTGACGAACGGAGCCACATATGGACTTACCGAGACTCGTCAACAGATAATCTTGATATCACAACATCCCAGGACACTTGGGAGAGTATGCCAGAGTCGTCATGACGATCGGGAAAATCTAGACGCAAAATGACCAAAATGCCCCTAACCTTAGTCTTTTGCACTTTTACCATTTTACCCTTTTGGCAAATGACCATTTTGCCCTTAAGTGACTTGTTTTAAGGCTGAACTCAGCCCATCCAGCCCCTCATTCACGAAATTTCTGGCCAAAGAAGAACACCATTGTTGTTCTTGAAGAGAAACTCCATTTTTCTTCTTGAAAAGCTTGAATCACTTGTTGGATTCACTTGATTCCTTGAGCAATCTTCCATCATTTCAAGGTAAGATCACTTCTATGATCTCTTAGCTCCTTGAATATCTCTTTATTTCAAGATCAATCTTCATTTTCATGAAAATTATTTCTTAGATCCAAAACTTTGAAAATCCATAGGAAATTGTAGAAAAATCCTTTTGAGGTAAGACCAAGTTCTTTGAACTCACATCATTAATCTCTACCTAAACCCAAGAGCTTTTGATTCAACTCTCATCATAGCTCAAAAAGCACATTAGGGCTGAACCCTTCTTGATGATGATGAATAGTGTTTTCATCAATTTTTGATTTCTAACACTTGATTTCATTCTTAGCTTTCCTAATGCCTTTGAATCCATGAAATGGAAAACCAAGATCAATTCCTAGCTTTATTCTCTTTAGGGTGGCCGAAACCCTCTTTGTGAGAATTGTTGAGTTTGGTTTGATTGTTGTTTAATGATTGATTGTTTGGTTGTTTGTAGTTGGTGACAACTATCAGGAGGTTCACAAACCGATCAACCGACTTTGATCCGGGAATCTGCTCTTCAACAGGTATGGGGAGAAGAACCTCATCACACCAAGATGGTGGTGGTGAAGATGGTTGTTTACTTTATGTGTGGGTGAAACCCTTTAGTTTGGGTTCACTTTTAATTGTTATGTTTTGTTAAGTTCTTTTCAAGAACAATGAGTGTATGCTTTAGTATGTTGTGGTGTGTTTTAGTATATGTTGATGATGAGATGATTGAATGAAAAACCATTTTCATGTATGTTGGAAAACCTACTTTGATCACTAGATCAAGTATGGACTTTTATTGTTGATTATGAGACCATAATGTGTGATGGACTTGGATGTTTGATTATGATGTAGTAATGAGTATTATGGTTATCATGATTGTGTAAGTGTTGTGAGCCATACTTTGATTAGTTGATCAAGTAAAACTTCACATTGATTCCTAGTTGGCTATTAGCCATGACCTTGAGGAAGGGAAAGATATGAATAGTTCTTGGACAAGTCAAGTTTTGATGTAAAGAAAGTGTTTTCAATAACTTGTGTTTTTCAAAGAAAAACCCTAAGTGACTTTAAATGGAATTAAATCTCAAAGTGCTTTCACCAAAGTGAAACATGTTTTATACCTTATCCTTAGTTCATCTAGCTAATCAAGTGACTCAAAATGAGAAAAGAAGTGGTTTCATGAAGAGAATCAAAATGGTTCCCTAAGGTTGGTGCCTTGTTTGAAGGCAACTTTTCGCTAAGCGAATTTACTTTCGCTACGCGAAAAATAGGGAAAGTCTTAGTTGGGCATCACTGCCTCACTTTCGCTACGCGA